>JAOVVI020014798.1:0-11390 GCA_028571085.2 Nepenthes alata | reverse complement strand
ATTTTAAGACGGAAGAATTTTAGTTTTAAAGAGCTCTATATTTATTCTTCTTATTTTAGTTACTTATTTTTAATAAATAATTATAAAATTAATTATTTTAAATAATTAAATTATAATTATTAATTTAAAATAAATAATTAAAATAAAATATAAATATTTTTATTTTTAAAAAATAGAACCTCTCCAATTGGATTGGAGGTGGCTCCATTTTTTTAAGAGGTAGATATTATTTTTTTATTTTTTAATTATTTGATATTTAAATAAATTATTATAATTTAATAATTAATTTTAAATAATTTTTTTATATTTTAAAAATAATTAAATTATAATTATTTATTTAAATATCAATAATTTTAATTAAAAAACAAAGAGATGGAGCCTTCCTAATCCAAGTTGAGAGTGGTTTCATCTTTTTAAGATATAGATATTATTTTTTTACATTTTAATTATATATTATTAAATAAATAATTATAATTTAATAATTAATTTTAATTAATTTTTTTATTTAAAAATAATTAAACTATAATTATTTATTTAAATATTATTAAAAAAAAAAAAGACTCGATCTCCTTCCGCAATCGCTTCCTGTCCCCCTCTTCAATTACGGGGATCTTACCTCGTGTGGCCTTGCGTTGGGCTCTGGTAAAAAATCATCCGATTTAACGGCTGTTGACCACGAAGCGCGCCGTTTTGTTGGAATTGTCAAACGCCCCTGACTCGTCAGCATCACACGCCATGCACGTGCTATTCGGAAGTTTCTAGATTCCTTCGACGCCTAGTAAATCACTTCAATCACAATGCTCTGGTTTTTCAACTAATAATTGTCTTCATTTATCTCACGTGAAACACGTTTATTTATTCTGGTTTTGTTTTTTTTCGTCTGAATAGAGTTTCTTTTACTGTAAAAATCCCTAATAAAAATTAAATTTGCGAAGGATATAAAATTTTCCTGTTCATTGACCTGTTAATTTGGATCACGTGGCCTAATTTTTAATGTTATAGTTATCAATAAGATCTTAACCTTAAAATTATAAGATAGGAATTAATATATATTAATAAATATTAAATTTTATATTTTTATTTTTTTAGTTATTATTATTTTTTAGTAATTTTTATTTAAAAGGATATATCTTTTTTATTTACTAAGATAGTGAGTTCTATTTGAATTTATCATTTTGTACCTATAAATCTTTTCTTAATATAAAGTTTATTTTTAATTTAATTTAACTCTATTAATTTTATATCGTTCATCTTTAATTTTTTCTGGTTGGTTTAGTTCAGGTTGATATCAAAATCTTAAAATTTTACATTGCGTTATACTATAAAAATTAATACATTATGATTAATCATCGTTAACATCTGACATTTAACACCTAACAATTTTATATTTACGTTATTTAATTTTTTATATTTTATTTTCTACCTTTTTATTTTCTAAACCTTACTTGGTTAAACCGCCATTATATTTATAATTTTATATTTTTGTTATTTAAGTTTCTACACCTTATTTACTGTCTTTTTATTTTTTGAGTATTGAATGGTTGAGTTACAGTCATTCTTTTAATATTATATTTTTGTATTTTAATTTTCTGTATTTTAATTTTTATCGTTGTTGGACGGTACCGTTGCCGTAAGCGTTTTAATTTCTAATAATTTTTATTTTTATTATTTAATATTTCATATCATTTAGAAAAATTATGGCCGAACCATAGTTGTTATAGCTATCCCAATTCTCATCATCAAATTAACATTTTAATTTTTTATTAATATTTTTATAATATAAAATAGTTACGAAATTAGTTTCGCGTAAAAAATCAACTTTTCGTGGATACGATACTCGACTTATCAAAAAAAAATATATTGAATCTTTATGCACTTGCGATATTAAAAAGAACTATACCTAATAAGGTTCAATCATTGTAAAAATAAATAAATATTTTTTAGATTGACTATAGTCTAGAGTGAAAAAATCAAACAAAATCAATTATGATTCTTGATAATATATAATTTTATTTTAGATAATACATTAATAAATTATTTTTTGTATAATTAATAATATTTTTATAATTATTAATTATCTAAAATATTTTTAGGTAATAATTGTCTTCTTCACTAATTAACGTTGAGGTATAGCCAATTAAATATACTATTCAACTAATCTTCGACCATATTATTTTAAATTAAATCATGAAGCATTTAATGGATGCGATATTCTGCCCGTTCATGCCCCACTCTTAAATTCATTATCAACCGACTGCCGTCCATCATCTCCATTCAGATTTAATAACCGTTTATGTAAGAATAATTTATAAGGCAATTAATGTGAAAAAAAATTAAAATAGAAAAATTATGAAAATAGATAATAATATATATTTATATATATATTTAGACAAATATGTGTTGTTATATTCCACGAATTCAGATTGTTCTACGGATTGGAAGGTCGTGAATCGAATCTTATCATTGGGTCGATCTGGTATGAATCCGATTTGCATAACCTCAAACCTGAACACTACGCATCACAACTAAAAATAAGATGTCAAAGGACGGCGAAAATTACTGATACCGTATCTCCTCCGATACTCAAATTATAAGTCTTTCCAAATGTATAGAAAGATATAGGGAGGATGCATAGATACATGTATCAATGGATTGAGCATTTTGGATGTGCCCGAAAGATGGACAACTTGGATAGACAACGTCTTGTAAAGATAACTCTTCATTGGTTGGAGGAATTCATGAGAAGCCTTCTAAAGGGGGAGTCCTCTTCGTTGAAAGCTGCTCCCTTTTTCTTTTTTTCCTCGGGGTATTTTTTTTTCTTTTGCTGAGATAAAGGGAGATATTTATAAAGTTAGAGGGTGGTTATTCTTATCCATTAATAATCGTCCGTGATAACCCTTTGTAGATAAGACAAAACGGTTGAGTAATTTTTTTTTTTCGGATCGGGTATACCGAACCTATCAGGTGTAAAATAAAGTAATTTAAAGTTAGTATTATTACTTTACTTGTTTACTACATAAATAAATTCAAAATATAAAATGAAAGCTTCATTTACTTATGTCCAAATCAGAGGGAAATAAATTTTTTATAAATTTTATTATCTTCCCACTTTTTCTTTTTTTTTTCTCTGCATTCTAACGTGAAAATAAATTAATTTTATTATAATTTTTTGCTTTCATAATTTTATATGAAGTGTTGATGGCCAAAAGTCTCACCGTTCACCAATAAAATTGAATTCTTCAACTTTACGCATAAAATTCTAAAGAAAAATTGATGGGCCCATTCAATATTAATGAGCAATAGATGATTGGACCAGTTTCATGATGAAATACCCAAACTACCCTTAAAGGATATCTTAAAAGTTTTGACGGGTACTTCAACGCCATGTTATTGGGTCCGAAAAAAATTAAAGATAAAAAATTATAATTGTTTAATTAAATCTGATTAAATTAAATCTAATTATTTTAATAAAAAATTATAATTTTATCAGAGGCTCATCACGATAAGCCAATATACACTTTTATCAGCACTATTTTTCAGAATTTAATCTGAATAATGAACTTTATATTATTTAATAATAAACACCCTTAAAAAAAAAAAAAAGAGAGAGGGAGATGACGGCAACAGAATGGAAGACCAAAATCGTAATTTCATAATGGGAACGGGTGAAATAAAGCCATCGGGGAGGTACGAGTCAGAATAAAATAATTAAAAAACGATCATGTGATAATCAACCACTAATTAATAATTCCCCGTAATATCTGCAAGATATGAAGGGTAAAATCGTAATGCAACGAACTATAAATGCTAAGTATCAACTCCATTATCTTTTGAATTCAAACAACTCCTTTCATCTCAAAGAGAAAATCGTCTGAATTTCATGGCTGCTTCAGAGCTGCTTCAGCTGTTCGATCTCTGCTGGTTCAAACATGAGATCTTAACAGGTAAATTACATTCTTCTTCATCATCTTCTTCTACACAAAGCGCAGTACATGAAATCCAAGAAATCTCTTTTCACGAACCAGATCTTCCGGAATCTTCATCTTTCCATCATAGATCAATCAGTGAGCAGTCTTCGAACTCCACAGCTAGCTTCAGCTCTGAAAATATCTCTCCGAATTCGGTCTTCACAATGCCCAATCTCAAGACAATACTTTCCGGGAAAGTTGAGGAATTTTCCAGGAAAACAGAGGAGGAAAGCAGAGTAGGAAAGGAAGTAGTGCCCATGAAGATTGAATTCTGTGAGAGGAAGAGGATGAGAAGAAAAGGTGAGAGCAAGAGCTTGTCAGATCTTGAGTTTGAGGAGCTTAAAGGGTTTATGGATTTGGGATTTGTGTTCTCTAAAGAAGACGAGGATTCAAGGTTGATTTCCATTATTCCTGGATTGCAGAGGCTTCGAAGAAGAGAGGGTTGTATTAATGGCGGGGAAGCCATTGATAAGCCTAAAGTTTCAAGGCCTTACTTGTCTGAAGCATGGGATTTGTTAGAGGGGAGAAAGGAAGAGAACCCATTACTGAAGAATTGGAGACTTCCAGATGTCAGTAATGAAATTGACATGAAAAATCACCTCAAATTTTGGGCTCATTCAGTTGCATCTGCAGTGAGATAGACCAGAAAAAAAAAAAAGCATCATTCAACACCAGGACAAGGGCAAGAAATTTCAACATCAGAGGGCCAGAAATTATATCAAAGTAATCTTGGGGTTGTAAAAAGGCCATGTTGATATCATAAACATTTAAGTTACAGTGTATGACATGATGGCCTCCGCAGTTTTTTTAATCTAACACTTTTTGTTATAGATAATGGTAATTTAGGAAGACGAGATAAATAAACAGGCATATTTAGTTACACTGATTGGAAAGAAGTGCAAAAGGGCAAAGATAATTGAATGTGAATATAAGAGAAAAAGAAGGAATTACACGGGATTTTGACATTAATTGATTTAGATCTTATTAGCAGGATTGGTGATAAGATCTATTAGAATGCAAGGTCATTCTAGCAGTTTCTATCAATAATTCATAAAAGGAAAGTTGGAGGCACGTTGCTTTCATTTTCAAAAATGAAAGGAAGAAAATAAATGATGATTAGTCATATTCAATTGCTGCTCCAACAGAAAGAGAGGACAAAATGTTTCAAGGATGGCCTTCAGAGTAAGTAAAATAAAGCTAAGATAAAATGACTAAGAAACCCAAAAAACAAAATCATAGATCCTCCCCACAAAAAAAAAAAAAAATAAAAAATAAAAAGATGAGCCCATGGGGAGGGAGCCAACCCCTCTCGGAGAGAGAGGGGTTTTTTTAGTTTGTTTAAATGACTAAAATTTTTTATTTTATTTTAAAATATTTTTAAAAAATGGAAAAAATTGTCAACCATACAACTAAGATCAAATGATTGAAAAGGAGAGAGGTAAGGGACCTTACATTTTAGGTTTAAAAAAAGTCAATATATAAGCAGTTTTCAACATTAAGACCCACAAAGGTTAATTCAGAGAGAATTATCCGTAAATATGAAGAATTGGCGGACCACTCACCTAGCCAATAACAAGGTGACACGTGTCCGTCCTTTGGATAATAAGAGCATCCCATCAACTGTATTCTTCATTATTCAATCATTTGGCCTCTTTTACCTGCAAATTACACCACCACCCCTCTGTATCTCCAAGCACAGAGGGTCGTCCCCTTATCAAATTCTGTGAGACCGTACAGGCCAGCTAAACGGCTAAAACTACAGCGTACTTTACCTGCCCCTTCAGCAACGTCCGTTCACAGGGCAGTGGCCATGGCACCGGTCATGGTACCGACCTGAAATGCTCAAGTTGGGTGAATAGAACAATTGAACGTAATGATGCATAGAACACGTCAAAATCAAATTAAGAACAGCAAATATAAAACAGCCAGGCATAAGCCACGCTGTACAAATATTAGCTAACAATACTAAAACTTTGAGATGATTCAACAATTTCAAATCGTTATTTAAATAACGCAAAAATGGATAATCAGACAAACAATAGAAATGACCAAAAATTTAGAGATATGCACAGCACTGCAGATGAAAGAGTAGTTGCAGAAATTGAATCAAATAAAAGCTGTAGTCGGATGAGAAATATGTGCATGGCCAGACACAGGATCATGTAGGACCAATGATATGTACAGTATTGCAGCAAAGGGTAGTTGATCCGTTCAGAATGCCCTTACCAACAAGTTTCTGACTCGGCCATATCAGGTAAAAAAGAAGAGTTTGTACCGAAGTTCTCTTTGATTGCAGCTTTTCCCACCCCAGAACTTTAGCTGCCAGAGTCCAGGGCTTATAACAAATTGAAAAAACAAGCCACTAAATTGGTCTTTAACTTGATCGTCGATCATTGTAAAAACAACTGCTTATGGGCAATATGCTTTACGCTTATTGTTCACTATACACATTAATAAATAATGAACTAGAACAAATATAAGCATTTTGAAAGCATTTGTTGATGCAAACCACATTCCTAAAAGTATCCATGCAACCTGATTTTCATTAAAAAATGATAAGCCAATACATGTGCGTTTCTAGCAAAGGGTTTAGTTTTTTTATTTGTAAGAATATATAAAGGGCAGCCCAATACATGAAGCACCTTCCTCACAAAAGTCATGATAAAGGGTCTTGGTCTTCGTCTTGGTCTTGGAAGGGATGTAACATTACGAGCTAGTCGTAGAAATCATGATAAAACACCATCCTCCTAGAGTTTAAGTAGGGTCATGTACGCAGCCATACCAAAGCATAGACAAAAGATTATTTCTAGGGTTTCATCTTGGTTTTGCCTCGTTGGGTTTATGTCATAATGGAATAACCATACCATTGCAATAATGCTAACACACATGTACATACATGCATACATACATACACACACATATATAATACAAGTACTTCAAAGTAGCTATCTATGTTAGTTGTGTGTGTGTGTGTGTGCGCACGCGCGAGAGAGAGAGAGGTGTATGATTAACCTTAGGTCACCAGCTTTACATTACTAGGAAAGATAATCGAGCAGCTGCTCTTATGGATGTAGTCAATAATAACTCCAGGCATCAAATACAATAGCCAAAACTTACACTAGCATCTTACGGAAACGATGACAAATCATAAGACTATCAATTATCTATATTTCATAGTTACATAAAACTATTCCTAAAGCCTGCAGTAGGGGAAACCCTATGTACCAGGAAACTATTTATTCCTTAAAGATCAACTGCCTCTTCATATAGAAGAAAAAAAAGCAGCTAAATTCATTGACGACAGCAAGATCTGTTAAGCAGAATCATCCAGAAAGGGCTTACCACAATCAAAGATTAACCATGAATTTAATCATAAGACCACGCTGGGCAGGATCAGCGAAAACTTACATTGCAGCAGTTCATCCAATTCAGACCTCCAGTCACATGAAAACAAAGACTGGAGTTGTTTAATTTTGACATATCATTTCAATTTCAAATCCCACTGCATAAACATGCAAAATATTATAGTCTCAGGAACATTGCAAGCCTTCACCCAACTATAGTAGGATTTTCTTTGATCTGCTGTGGTGTAGCATCTGGGAGCTGACAAACTAATCCACAAATAATGTTGTTTAAGCATAAAAAAACAAATTTTTGATCAAAATATTCTGACGTTTAGGACTGCAGATGAGTGGCTGCATGAAGAAGAGTGTTCATCTGAGTATCCAACTTACTAATCAGAAGCAACAAAGTAAATATAATTGAATTCACAGAAGAGAGTGCAAAATTATACATGTTTCATTTACATGAACTAAAACAAGTGCCATGTGTTACATAAAATCTGCATATTTTTAATTGCTACAAGACAACACCTTATAGTAACCAACAACAGAGAGAAACATTACCACCTAAGCTGCTGACTTCAGTAAGTTGGTAACCAACAACCAGGCAACTCTCGTCAAAATAACACATTTAGAACCTAGATATAGTATTCATAAAACAATTAGAACATTTTGCTAAAAAACAAAACCAAAGAAAATCACTTTTTATAAAAATTAAACCTTCCTATAAGTCTTACGAACTACTCTGCAAATTGGCACACTTTGAAGAACACCACAGCATAAGCGTACCACGTCAATATATACAAAATTCAAAACAGTGAAAATAAACAATGGCAGATCACATGAAGGTGCTTGTTAGTGAATCATAACTGAACTGGGTCAAGAAAACAGAATGGGCAAGGCAACTATTATAAAACAGGTAGAAAGCAATTTACAGAATTGCCATACTCAATCCAACACGGCAAACATACAGCCCAGATGAAGGGGATGGGATTAAGGTAACCAGCAGGAAGGAAGACTTTCTTTACTTTTCTTTTTAAATTTTTTTAAGTGGATTGTTTTGTATAATAAGCAAAAATGGAGAGGGTGCACAACTTTCCAGTACCACATACCAAATTTGACACCGGATGAAACAACCTTGGCATAGTATTAAGGTTCCCTTGTCACCGGAAGGTTATGGACAGAAACTATAAAAACAATCTCTGCAATGTAATTAATCTTTCACAAAACCAATAATGTAGGAAACCTCATGCCCATGGCAAAGAACTGTCCAGGATCAAGAGTAGGCTGCTCTCACTTGCACATACCATCAATGACCAAGATTCACGTATTAGCTTTTATTTTTCCTTCTAAATCATTCAAAAAAGTATCAGACCAGTATTCCTCACAAATCTTTTAGCATTGAGGACATAATGTCAAGGCATTCGTCCATGGAAGAACAAGGAAAGCTATCATCTCTATGAAAAATATTTCTCCAGTCAAGGCAATGCTTCAACAGAACTGATAAGTGGTAAGCAAGGAAATGAGATGTTCACCTGCCTGATCTTCTTCCTTCCACATACATCCTCTTTGGAATCTGCAACAAAATAGAAGAGCCACATTATGCCAGTAACGAAAACAGGAAAATTGCATAGTTATTGCAATGAACAAAAACTATACTCGACAATGAACTAACAATAGCGCCTTCCTGTTGAACAATCAAGCCCTATGTGTTTTAGCCATCAATTCTTCCTTCAAGGCCCGCTGGAGTGTTCGCCAGTTTGAACAAACACCTAGCATAGTTGAAGCAAACGCCAGTTTGAACAATCAAGCCTTGAAGGGCTGTTGGTTACCATGCATAAAAACTCAAGAGTGAAATTAGGTCAACAGTAAGAAAAACAAAAATGAAGCAAACTATTTCAACACAAAGAAGTCCTTACTAATTCTGGTAAGTTAAGGAGCCCACTGACCATGGCAGTAATTTGTGAGGCAAATTCTATGGCTTATCGTTGTGAATCTAAATAAGAGAACAGGAAAATTTTTTTGGCTGTCAGTGGAGGCTGAGCTTCAACAAAATTGACATCTAATAATAGAGGAAATAAAATATAAATATTTACCTCCATAGATGATGATGTTCTTTCCACCTTCAACCTCTTTACAATTCTATCTGTAATTTGTGTCGGTATAACATTGGCCGAGCTTTCCTCAAACTCAACATTTGAAAAACTTTGGACAAGTCTCTCAATCTCTGTAACCTTTTCCTCCAACTTTTTTCTCCATTCAAAATCATTTGCAATACGAAGACAACTACGCGTAAACCTCGTTGAAATACGTCCCGACCAAGCATGCAAATCTTCTAAATTTGGCAAATTCCGTGAGCTTACATCTGGAATGTCATCCCTTGCTTTTCTAGTCCACCTCCTCAAAATATATTTCTCCGGTATAGATCGCAGGTCATGTATGTTAAATATTTTAAAAGCATGAGAACACAAAATCCCCAAGGTTTCAAACATTCGACATCTGCATTGTACGATTTGTGTTTGAAGATCAAATGAAATATGGTAAGTGGAAGATGGGTCCGTATATAACCCTAACACATAAGTGTGCTCCTGTCGAGAAAGTACACACATACTCATCACTTTTAGTAATTCCACTTGTACTAGCTTGAAAATTGTTGGAGAGTATATTTTCGAAGCTTGAATCATAATTGGACAATCAATCATCATTAAATTGGGAATTTTTTGCCTCGATTCATACTCAGCAGATAATTCTTTATGTCTCTTTTTTTCAAGTACTCTATCAAAATGATGAAAAAAGTCTCTCACATTAAGATCACATCTCCAATGATTCTTTAGATCGCTGTTAAAACTTTTGCTTAGTTGTATACTTCTAATTCCTAATGTGAAGATATTTTTTTGTGAAACACGCTGCCCATTTATGCCTTAGACAATATATCCCGTCTAGCCACAGCCGTGTATTAGTACCTTCTTCTGCGGACACCATAATTGACCAAACACTCTCAAATTGTGTTTCATCCTCATATTCAAACATACATTTACTAAACTCGGAAAGTAACCCATCACGAACACCAAGATGTTTAGTAGCATTTTGCATAATATGCCAAGTGCAAAGACCATGCCATGTTGACGGCATCACCAATGTAAGAGCATTAGCCATTGCAACATTTTGACCAGTAAAAACAGTTTGCGGAGCTCGCCCACCATGGCATTTTAAAAAAGTCTCAAATAACCAAATAAAAGAGTCAGTCATTTCATCGTATAATAATACCGCTCCAAATATTTTCATTAAGACCGTGTCTAAACGTGTGGAGAAAAGATCTGGCTCAACGTATTTGCCTAATCTACATAATCACAACGCTATGAACAATTCTTCCATTCCTAAGTTTGTGGCTACCTGTCATACATGTGGAAAAGTTGGTCACATTCGTTCACGGTGCTACACCATGAATCTTTTACACAACCAAAGATCAGGGCTAAAAATGAATAAATTTGTTGATCACCTTCAACATTTGGATGCACAAGTTAAAATGTTGAATGCAAAATTGTATTCTGTGAGACAAGTCTGGGTTAAGAAAAATGAGCTATATTACCCATTGGCCATTCGTGACAAAAAGGGGGAGACTTGATTCACTTTGATATGGGGAGCTTAGGGGAGACGGAGCGGAGCCTGCTTACTGTTATTTCAAGTTATTATTACTGTTAGGGGGAGTCTTGTTATTTTTATTAGGGGAAGAATTATTGTATATTATTTATGCTACATCTCAGTAATGCTTGTCTCTCATGCTTATGTACCATGCATACTGTTATGTTGTTATTATCTTTTACCTTGTTGGTACTAACCTTGCTTGACCAGGAAATTGAAGTTACACATGCAGTCAACGTAAGTTTTCATCACATCGCCTCAACAATTCTCATATAACTATTTACGTTTTTTTTGTATATCTTATGTATCACTAGGCATAGGTTTTCATGTACACGGGTTTTATCTCGGTGGTGTCTGAACCTGTGATTCTATTGTATTTATTTACTTTCTGAGTTTTGTCACGGAATTGCCAAAGGGGGAGATTGTTAGAGACATTTGT
>JAOVVI020014797.1:0-11390 GCA_028571085.2 Nepenthes alata | reverse complement strand
CGATATTTAAAATATCAGTGTCTACGGCCGATATTTAGTTAATATATCGGTTAATACAATCCAACTAGCTTATGATTCTCAAAATTTTTTTTCCTTCTGTTATATTCATATCAATATATATTATTCAGTATGTCCAATACCGATGTATTGCATTGCTATGATATGCCATGTCCCCCATTGAACACGCTATGGAGATATTGCACTAAATAGAGTAGAATGGATAAAATAGATATATATACCTGATCCTATTTAATGGAACTTAAGGGCCTTGTTGTTTTTGTTGTCTGTTGATATGGTCAGAACAAGGATATAACTTTCCATTTACCATGTATATTAGGCTTTGTACATTCTTTTACAGCCAAAACTGCATACACCCAGCCTAAATGCTGCTTCTATGCTGCCTTTTAACGTCATGACAAATAAACATCTTCACTGCTGCTATATCCTATCCATTAGATGAACTAGTGGCTGATATGCATTAGTATATGGGACTCCCAGTACCAATATTTTTTAATACTGTGACAATATTGCGAAATGTTTATATTTCGGAAATATATCGTAATATATTGGCAAATATTTAAAATATCGGTGTATACAGCCAATATTTGGTTAATATATCGGTTGATACAACTCAGTCAGCTTACTATTCTCAAAAAAATATTTTCCTTCTATTATATTCGATATCAATATATGTTGTTCAGTATGTCCAATACCAATGCATTGCTCTGCTACGATATGCCTTGTCTCCACTCGAACACGCTATAGAGATATTGTCCTAAATAGAGTAGAATGGATAAAGTAGATTTATATACCTGATCCTATTTAATAGAACATAAGGGCCTTCTTGTTTTTGTTGTCTGTTGAGATGGTCAAAATAAGGATATAACGTTCAATTTACCATGTATACTAGGTTTTGTACGTTCTTTTACAGCCAAAACTGCATACACCCAGCCTGAGTGCTGCTTCTATGCTTCCTTTTCTCCTCATGACAAATAAACATCTTCACCGCTGCTATATCCTATCCATAGATGAACTAGTGGCCGATATGCATTAGTATATGTTGCTCCTAGTGCCGATATTTTTTAATACTATGACAATATTGCGAGATTTTTATATTTCGGAGATATATTGTAATATATTGGCCAATATTTAAAATATCGGTTTATACGGCCAATATTTGGTTGATATATCGGTTAATACTACCCAACTAGCTTACGATTTTCAAAAACGTTTTTCCTTCTATTATATGCGATATCAATATATATTGTTCGGTATGTCCGATGCCAATGCATTGCTCTGCTACGATATGCCGTGTCCCCACTCGAACTTGCTGTGGAGATATTGTACTAAATAGAGCAGAATAGATAAAATAGATTTATATAGCTGACCCTATTTAATGGAAGTTAAGGGCTTTGTTGTTTTTGTTGTCTGTTGAGATGGTCAGAATAAGAATATAACTATCCATTTACCATGTATAATAGGCTTTGCTCCTTCTTTTACAGCCAAAACTGCGTGCACCCAGCCTAAGTGCTGCTTCTATGCTGCCTTTTCTCCCCATGACAGATAAACATCTTCCCCGCTGCTATATCCTATCCATAGATGAACTAGCGGCCGATATGCATCAATATATGGGGCTCCCAATACCGAAATTTTTTAATGCTGTGACAATATTACGAGATATTTCTATTTTGGAGATATATCGTAATATATTAGCCAATATTTAAAATATCGGTGTATACGGCTGATATTTGGTTGATATATCGATGGATTCAATCTAACCAGATTACAATATTCAGGAAACTTTTCCTTTTGTTATATTCAATATTAATATATATTGTTTAGTATTTCCAATATCGATGCATTGCGCCGCTTTGATATGTCGTGTCCCCACTCGAGCACGCTGTGGAGATATCGTACTAAATAGAGCAGAATGGATAAAGTAGATTTATTTACCTGACCCTATCTAATGGAACTTAAGGACTTTGTTGTTTTTGTTGTCTATTGGGATGGTCAGAACAAGGATATAACCAATGCATGTTAGGCTTTGTACTTTCTTTTACAGCCAAAACTGCATACACCCAGCCTAAGTGCTGCTTCTATACTGCCTTTTCTCCTCATGACAAATAAACATCTTCTCCGCTGCTATATCCTATCCATAGATGAACTAGCAGCCGATATGCATTAGTATATGGGGTTTCCAGTACCGATATTTTTTAATACTGTGACAATATTGCGTGATGTATCTATTTCGAAGATATACCATTATATATTAGTTTATATTTAAAATATCGGTGTATACGGCCGATATTTGGTTAATATATCGGTTGATACAATTTTACCGGCTTATGATTCTTAAATTTTTATTTTATTTTATTATATTCGATATCAATATATATTGTTCGGTATGTCCAATACCAATGCATTGCTTTGCTATGATATGCCATGTACCCACTCGAACACGCTGTGGAGATATTGTACTAAATAGAGTAGAATAGATAAAGTAGATATGTATACCTGACCCTATTTAATGGAACTTAAGGACTTTGTTGTTTTTGTTGTCTGTTGAGATAGTCAGAATAAGAATACAACGATCCATTTACCATATATAATAGGATTTGTACTTTCTTTTATAGCCAAAACTGCATACACCCAACCTAAGTGCTGCTTCTATGCTGCCTTTTCTCCTCATGACAAATAAACATCTTCACCGCTCCTATATCCTATCCATAGATGAACTAGCGGCTGATATGCATCAATATATGGGGCTCCCAATACCGATATTTTTAACACTGTGACAATATTACGAGATATTTTTATTTCGAAAATATATCGTAATATATTGGCCGATATTTAAAATATCAGTGTATATGACCGATATTTGGTTGATATTTCTATTGTTATTAGATTAGGACACCTCAAGAATCCACAAGAAACAACAGTCTCGCACAGAGTGGTTGTTGATTTCATTTGCGAGCATGCCAATAGCATAGAAATTTGGACTTTGAAAAAGAAGAAAAGAGCGCAAGATGCCTATTTATAGCAAATTTCAAGCCTATTCAATATATGAAGATGTAAGCCTTCAATCTGTCACCGGCAATTGTGAAAATCATCCGGATGGTGACTAGCTACCACCGCAAAAAGCACTGAACAAGATAATGAAGGATGACCGATTTTTTGACTATGTGCACAGGGTCAGCCATGATTCACAAGCATTCAAGGAACAGTTGCATTCAGTACATTAATTTCACTAATTGCTTTTATATGCCAAAGAAACAAGTGACCATTATTTTAAAACAAAGTAAAAATAATTTAATATAGGCCAAAGCTTCATATTAAGTTCTACATGGGAGGACTTACAGAGTTTGATAGCTTCATTTTGAGGAGGAGAGAGAATCTGAGAGGGAGAGGGAATCTTTGACTTTGTAAGTTGTTTCTAAAGCGCAGAGAAAAAGCAGAGCTGAGGAAGTTGAATGCATCGGGTGTTAGGCTGCTTAGCATTACTAAAGCAGAAAATGGAGGCCGACCAAGGTAAAGGGATTTACTACTCAGTGACAGTTCTCTTTCTTTAAGAGGGGAGAGGAGCAAAGAAAGTACCGGTAGGTGAGAATCCATGGCAGTCTGGCTGGGTGGGCGAAGCACAGCAGTCAACAATCAACGAAATGCACTCACCATGACTACAACGCAGGAGAGGAGATGAAGAAAATAAAAATGGTGGCCAGGTTTCATCTCTCAGTTTAAAATACTAGGGTTACTGTGCACTAAATTTATGACCGTCGGATCTGGAGGAATGGACGGCCAGGATCTCGTCATCTAAGATTTTATCTTGGCTGTCTGATCAAATTTAAAATCGGATGGCCTAGATTGAATAATTCTTTAAAAATGTGTGGGCCATCCAATTATTGATGGGATGGCCCAAAATGGGCGTTGGATGGCGTCCAACGCTAGGGCCGAAGGAAAATTTTTTTCTTCTGTTATATTCGATATCAATATATATTATTCAGTATTTCCGATATCGTGACTGATACCGATACTAATATAAATATTTTCATGCATGATCCCATCAGCTTTAAGGGAATTCACTTCAAGTACTGCTAGCTCTATGAACATTGTTCGCTCTTATATTGATTTTACTTGTTGAAACCATCAAATATGTTCTCTGCTTGGCAACATCTGATAAATGTAATTTCCTAAATTGGTGAGAATAGCCGTTGGTGGATGATGATATAGTTAGAAGCAAAGCAGTTTTAAAATGACTCGAATATGATAGCATATGGTTGTAATTGTGTTGAAACTTTTGCTTTATGACACAGAGAAGGTGCTAGAGTTACTTGGGGTTACATCAATCGGAAATTGGGCCAGCCGTCATTGATTCGAGAATCATCGATTTCTAAGTTCCCGTGGTCCGGAATTGTTTCTCGTGGGGCTAGTAAGTCATTTCGTTACACCACAGCTGGCGGGACAATCAAGGGTTCAGATATTAAATCCGGGTTTGAAAATATCATTCTCCACCCGTCACTGCAACGAAGAGTTGAGCAACTTGCACGAGCTACGGCAAACACCAAGTCTCACCAAGCGCCCTTTCGTAACATGCTTTTTTATGGGCCTCCGGGCACTGGTAAAACACTGGTTGCAAGAGAGATAGCAAGAAAATCGGTGATTTTTTTTCTCTTATTTCATTTATCTGAAGAGAAGTTAATATGAGTTCTTTTCTCTCTTGCATTTTATTCTTAAGATTGATTGCCAATTCGTTCACCATTTTGACCATTGGATGCTATTTAATTGGACAGGGATTAGATTATGCCATGATGACTGGTGGAGACGTTGCACCGCTGGGTCCACAAGCTGTCACCAAAATCCATGAGATATTTGATTGGGCGAGAAAGTCGAAAAGAGGTTTGCTCCTGTTTATTGATGAGGCCGATGCCTTTTTGTGCGAGTAAGTTCTCATCATACGACAAGTCTTAATTATCCTAAAATTGCTTCTCGTTTGATGGAAAATTGCCTTTCGTTTTGGCATTCTAAGAGCTCTGTTTATTTGTTGGAAAATAGCTTACAGGGAAATATTTTTCTCATTTTTTGGTGTTTGGTGCTCAAGGAAAAGAATTTTTCACATTTTCTAATGTTTGGCACATATAATAAAATAAGTCAACATAAATATTTTCCGAGTCAAAGGAAAACAAGGCTTAAATTTTGGACAACTTCCTTTTTTTTTTGAAACATGAAGTTTGTTTTAGAGCTCATCAATTACTCAATGATAATCACTAGCACCCATTGATGAAATTTTTAACCGAAGATGACACCATTGTTGTCTTTGATGCCCCAACGTGCTGTTGATCACCTGCCATCAATGCCTACGGCCACTATCATCAGTCGCCGGACGGCATGGCATCCACCGTTGGTCACCAATGACATGTGATGCCTTGAGCTTCCACCGTCAATGTCCGGCTGTTGACATCCCAACCCCATCACCGGTCATTGGGCAGTGACGCCTCTAGCCACTATTGTTGTTTGCCAGTCGGCAGACTTTAACCCAGGTCAAGTGCCCCTGACACCGTGATTACCACAACCTATTATTCGTTATTTATGTCCCTGCCCCGTAATCAATCACCGGTTGACGATGTCTCAGGCTGCCTCGTTGATCGCTGGATGGCTCACCCTAACCCTATCCTGCTAGTTGCTGATGATGGTTGATAGCCGTCAACGCCCCCGACCACACTTTCAGTTACCAGCTGGCGGTGTCATTGACCCATCACTAAAACCGAATATGCACATATTAATGACTAAACTTTGGTGAATTTTAATAATTTTTTGATTGTGAAATATCACCACCGTCTCGGTAGACATCTAATATAGATCGATTTGTGTGATGCTCCATATTTTCTTACATGCCAATGTCGGAAAATATTTTCATGAAAAGTTATTTTCTTTGAAAATATTTTCCATGGAAAATGTGAAATTTTGTTTTTATGAAATTCATTTGGTAAATATTCTCCGGTAGACCTATGAAACCTAAATGGGCTAATATTTTGCACATTGACCACTGATATTTCATTCCGTGGTTTTAACAAGTGAGCTCTTTTATGCAGGCGCAACAGCACCCACATGAGTGAAGCTCAGCGGAGTGCTCTTAATGCACTGCTTTTCCGAACCGGAGACCAATCTGGAGATATCGTTCTCGTGCTCGCAACCAACAGACCTGGGGACCTCGATACGGCCGTCACGGACCGAATTGACGAAGTGATTGAGTTCCCACTTCCTGGGGAAGAAGAACGATACAAGCTCCTGAAGCTGTATCTGAAGAAATACATCAATGGCTGCAATAGCGATATAGAGTCCAAGTGGGGCCTTCTATTTAGAAAGAAACCGAAGAAGATAACCATTAAAGATGTCCCAGAGGATGTGATCCGAGAGGCTGCACGGAAAACGGAAGGATTTTCCGGCCGTGAGATAGCAAAACTCATGGCCAGTGTACAAGCAGCCATCTATGCAAGGTCAGACTGTGTATTGGACTCGCAGCTGTTCATGGAAATCGTCAATTACAAGGTCTCCGAGCATCACCAGCGAATAAAGCTTTCCGCACAAGGTAGTCAGCCTTCCTAGGCCAGGTAATTTATCTCTGCAATGATTTCTCATTTGAAGGCTTTAATGGGCAATTCTTTAAGGCCAAAATTTTGTTATATTACTCATTAGAACCTTTTATTGGCTGAATTTGATTAGGGGCTTCAACATTCTGGGCTATATTATCGTCCCAAACAGCTAGAATTACGTGATATAAAATGAAGAACAGAGATTAAAACACATTTTTAAGATAGAAACAGAGTCGGGATTCTCAATTTATGTCACGAAATCTCAGCCGTCGGGATGACCGCTATAGGTACTATTTCTAGTGTATGAAAAGAAATGAAGTGCCAATTTCTCTGGCATGCCAAATGCCATTAGCATTAAGGGCATTTGCCCCCAGTATCACTGATTTATATATATATTTTTACTGTAGTATTTTGTTGATGTAGAGAAATTGATAAATTTGTGATTTCCTCATCATCTTCTTTGATTGCCAGTGTAGTTGCAGTCGACGAATCGTTCCTTGCAATTTCCTTCACTTTTCGGAAATTTGCAGCTCTATCATTGTCGCAAGACGGGGCGTGGTGCTGCTCTGGCAACAACACACAAAGCTATATCAAAGTTCTCACACCAGACTGTTCGAAAGAGTATCGAAATCTAATCGGGGATCCTGATTCTTGAATCTGAGCCGTTAATTTGATCTGGTATTTAGAAGTTTTGTAGGCCACATAATTTCATAATCATGAAAAACATTTGAGGAATGGAGAAATTCAGTCAGTTAGTTGGAAACTTCCCTAAAAGTAGCCGTTAAAATGGCTCGGCCAAAGCATTTTAAGAGAAGTTGATAGTGAACAGAGTAGTCTTGCTGGAGCTATTTGGCTCAGTTAGCATTGAGCAAAATTTATATGCAAATAGTATTTAAATTATATCTTTAAAATGTTTCTCTTAAAGAATACCGATTTGCCTGCACATGTTTTCTTGAAGTTCTTGGCCATAATCTCTCCATTTTAAAGATTTCTTATAAAGATACAGAAATTTTTTTTATATATTAGTCATTTATTCTTTAGCAAATGGTTATAATTTATTTAATTTTAAAAATTAGTTAAAATTAATTATTTTAAAATAAATAGATTATAATTATTTATTTAAAAATAAGTAGTTAAAATTAAGTGAATAAGTAATTTTATCTCTCTGAGAGGTTGGAGTGTCTCTCAATTTTTATTTTATTATATGTACATATTTGGCCTCGGAACTGTGAACTTCTATTATTTTTCTTCTATTTTCTTTAGTTTTTTTTTTATATTTTTTAATTTATTAAAATTTAATTATTTTTAAAAAAATTATGCCACCCGATTATTTTCTTTAGATTTTAAATTATTCTCTTCTACTTTTAATTTTTATTTTTTATTATAAGAAAAAAGGGAGATATTAGAAGTCTACAAATAATTGTACAAATCTTTTGACCTCTACCAAATTTTAATTTTGTAGTTATATTTTTATTTCTTCAAAATTTTCCCATCTTTTAATTTTTTAAAATCTAAATATTTTTCTCATAATTAATATCTTATATTAAATATGGGTGCTTGAATGCCAAAACATAGCACCGAATGATGCTAATATCATTTCACATTGCAAAGTTCATTGATGCATATTATTGACCTTTTACAACAATTAAGGTAATAAAAATTATATAAAAATATTACGATAATAAAAAAAATAAAATTTATGAAATATTATTATGATCAATAGTTAGCTGATATTGTTCCCAATATCATAGTAGTTATGAAGTATATTAATCAATATAAAGAAACACTTATAATTATGTGCTCATTATATAATGTAATATTTAGGATATCAATGCGGTCAATGTTGGATTGGCAAGAGATATATTCTACAAGGTACGACTTCTCGGAGAAAAGTCATCTGAGCCGAAATGCATTCGATTGGCACTGTTTGCAAGCATCAGAATGCCTGTGTCAAGAACCCGGCTAGGAAACGGTAAAATACAATGGCCATTAATACCAGTGACCAAATAAGATCAAATAATACTTTTATAATATCTCGTAATTATTAATATCTCTTGATATTAGGATTCCGTAGAATTCATAAGATTAGGATTCGGTGGAATCATGGAGAAATTTTAATTCAATGGAATCCATGATATTCTTGTTGTTATTTGGACTCGGAGAATCTAGGTCGTTCGTATTAATATTCGGATTCAAAAAATTTCTATTTTTTTATGATATTGGGTTCATGGATCATTGAATTTGCTGATTAATATTCAAATACTGTGGAATTATTATTATACACATGATGTTCAGGTTCGATAGAACCTATTCTTGTGCTTGAGTCATATTTATGACGAGTTATCGAGTTTTAGGTGAAATTTATTTTTATAATTTATATTTTTATTATTTCTTTCTCATATCTTTAAATTATTTATTCGATATGACTATTGATTATTATATGTTCATTATTATCAGTTGTTATGACCTCCTTGACAGCCTCACTCTCCTCTTTGGAGGCATCCGAGCAGTGCTGCTCAATCACGTTCCCCCAAGTGTTGCCAACGGCCCAATTCACTTGAACGGACAACAAAAAAAAAATTATCTTTTCACCTCTTGGTGAAATCAGGATTTTCACCACTCATAACAGCAAACTCCGGGCATATAGTCATGATGATCCGGTCCAAGTTATGAGTAAAGCGAAATATTACTTTCACCATGGAAAGCTCAAACACTTTATGGTGGCAACGTGTAAAAACACAGAGGGAAACAAGATACCTGATGGTGTTAGATTGTAACCTCGCGAACGGTACCCCAAGCACCCTCATAATGACATACAAATCCATAGGAACAGGAAAACGAAGCCTACCCTTGAGATAGATTTCGTATACGGTGATGAATCCATTAGGTGGGCTACACGCCCTATAATTACACTCAGGGATCACCATCGCCATCGAACCAGAAATGTCATACTTTATGCAGATGACATCGAGACCGGCCAAGGACAGAAAAGACGTAATTTTCTTAACTCCATGAGTTATGTAGATTGGAGAAGAAAAATTCTAGAGAAAACATTAGTCAAAGGTTCGAGAAAGAAAATTTTAGGGTTGCACGAAAGAAAATGAAGTGTGAAATCGTATTTAAAAACGGCTGAAAAGGTTGAAAGGTGCGTCCATCATCACCCTTGCCGCACGTCAACCACCCGTACACTGCCAAAGGTAGTGGGTCTTGCGTTTTTAAGGCAACGTCAATCTCATTAATTTTTCATTTATTGCGCTTTGATGGCATAAATAGCTGTGCGGGCCAAGCTCTTAGGCTATGAGGGAATTCTCGAACTCAAAGGTGCTTTAAGGTACTCGGGCATGCCCTCGAAAGAGCCTAAATTATTGGAGAACATCTTTGGATATCGAGCAAATGCACAAAGTCAGCGATCATTTATAAATGCCTAGTAGTGTCTAAAATCTAAAAAGTCCTCGAACATTCTGGTCAGGTCATAGACCCAACAATTCCCTCGACGTTCTTGGCAAAGTGCATGCTTCAGCAACCTCTCAGACATTTCGGTCATGTGTCCCCGAGTTTTTGGTTCCAACCATTTCCGTAGACATTTTAAGAGGAAAGGGCACGAGTTGATTTTCTATGGAAAGAACCTTCGCATAAGACTCATTCGCGGCCATTAGACATACCAAAGGGCCAAGGTACTTAGACCCTTTAGCTTGGGGGTTAGAGATAGGTACTGATATCTAAGGTCCACTTCAAGATCCATTTCTCTATAATTGGGCCCTAATACCATAGAGATCTAGTAGGCCCAAAAGGCTCAAGAAATCTAAGCGCTAGAGTCGGCCCATGTGGCACACTCAATGTCCACTTAGGCCCGTGGACTCAAGATGGGAATTGGACGCCGCCCCGCCTACAAAATCGATGCACCAAGGATTCGGTAGTTGATCCTGTCCGATTGCAAAATGAATGATGACCAGTAGAGCACGCGACCTTACAAAGAAAACGTTACACCTTGTGGGCGTGGACGCAACTTTCCTGACACAACAAAAGGGACTTATAGTGTTGGTAGTAGAATCCCCTGCGCACGCCTGTGCCACATGAACTCCTCTCATGGAAAAACTCAATCATTATAAATATATTAACTGTGTACCAAACAAAGAATCTCAATATTTACTCTCGCTAGCAGTAATAAATAAAGAAAAGAGAGAAAGGGATGGCTCGTATTGTAAGAGTAACTCTTAATAGTTTTTATACACTTAGTCCTCAACCTCTTATATTCGATTGCATTTTGTAACTTCCTTATAATCAAACACAAGATAGTGAAGGTCGTCCTCAAACCAAAATTTTATAGTTTTTTTTTTATTTAAAAGAAGATTTTTCACGTAAAAATTCTCAGTGTACCAACCATCGTACTCTCTTTCCTTAATCTTCGCACGAGCAGTATTTGGTATTATTGTCGGACCATCGTTCTTATCAGAGTAAGGATCCGAGGATACAACAATCTTAAAAGATACATTAAATGGTTAAAAAAATTAAAATATTATGAAAATATAAATATTAATTATATTGACACACAGAAATTCTTTACTAAAAAATTTTAGTGCAAGTAAATAGGAGTAAGTGCCTTACCCTTTGTTGGGTCCCATGAGTCAGGCCCAAGCCCACGAAGCAAGTAGCAGCCCATGAAAGAATCAGAGGCCCGCGAAGGAAGGCTAGTCCAGTCCAACGAAAATAGGCGCGAAGCCACTCTAGCAGAAGCCAACGGAAACCTGCAGTGCATTAAATGCGCCGCTGAATACAGGCGAGAAAGGCGGAAAGGCTAGCCAA
>JAOVVI020014796.1:0-11390 GCA_028571085.2 Nepenthes alata | reverse complement strand
CACCCTCAGTCTACAATGGTCGTGGGCTAGGACCTCAACTTGGTGATCATAACGCTTTGAGCAGGAGCGACGCACCTTCCGCAAATATACGCGAACGAGTCCTAGACCCGGGAGTCCGGTTGCCGCGGCCTGACCGCTGCGCTGACCCTCGTCGAGGCTCCAGGGGCTTGGCGACGACATCCGCATCACCGGATCGAGCTCCCCAAACGCGTGAGCTGTGATGACACCCTCTTACGAAGGACGAGCACCACGCAAGAAGGCGCCTGGATAGGGCCTTAACAATAACGGCCCCAAAGGGCCCCACGCTTAAACACGAAGCGTGATCCGACGAGCGGAAACAAGAAACGAAAAGAAAGCAATACTCCGCGAAAGGAAAAGGCATGGACACGAAGTGAAAAGGAAAGAAACACTTCTCATTCATGCGAGGAACAGATATAGTACAAATACATATGCCAATCTCAAAACTCGACAGCAAGGAAAGCTAATCAGGAAGACTCGATGGGCCCGCTTCCTCCGGGAAAGTCTTCAGGTGCGACACCTCCACTACCCCAGCGTTCTCTGGATGAAGGACGCCAGCGGGAACGTGAGGAGCCGCCAGAGAGACGATCCCGCGACATATGCGGATGCCGTCCCAGAAACGAGTATCCATCGCCTGCTGCCATTCTGATGGAGAATGACGACTGATCATATCGCCAACCAACCTGGTGACACGGCCCTCCGAAGCGACCAGCAGAGCTTCAAGCTGCTCCACTCTCTGCCGCAGGCGCCCGTTCTCCTCTCTGACGGACGCGATCTCGGCCAGGCCGGCGTCGACAAGTTGACGCCCGCCGATGATGGTCCACTGCAGCCGCCCGCGAAAAGAGTCAGCTAGCACCTCGAAGGGAACCGCATCACCAGGAACCTACATAGAGGGTAAGATTCAAAAACTACCTATATAAGCAACAAAGAAAGAAGCCCAAGAAGGAGCAATCGTACCGAAGAAGAAGCAACGTGCGGGGGGCGTGCGAAGTGGCCCGGAAGAACCTCTTCCTGGGGCCCAGCTTCCTCAACTGCTCGGGGAGGGCTGGCTGGAAGGCCGGCGGCCGTAGGAGCGCTCGGTGGCTCTTGCCGTGAGGACGTCCCGGCTGCCCCTTCGCCGGCCTGTACCGTATCAGCAGTAGAAGCAGGGCCCACCTCTGGACGTACAACCCACACGAATTCACCCGAAAGAATCCCCCTTTGGGGCTCAGCCGCCTCGACTGCCTCTACTGCTTGAGGAGGGCTGACTGCAAGGCTGGCAGCCGTGGGAACACTCGGGGGCTCCTGCCGCGAGAACATCCCGGCTCCCCCTTCGTCAGCCTGTTCCGGAATAGCAGCAGGAGCGGTCCCAACCTTGGGAAATGCAGCCAGGTCCCCAGGAGTCCCGCACACAGAAATGGGCTCCGCAAAAATCACCGGCGACGGCGCAGGCCCCCGGGCCGCCAACGTCGGCTTAGGCACAGTAGCAAATGGCCTCTCTGGGCTCTCCAGGATGACAACGTCTCCCGACGCCTCAACAGTATGGTCAGCAGGCGAATCCCCAGCAGGTAGAGACTCAACCTCGCAGACTTCGCGAACGGCTGGTTCCGCGAGCGAAGTCGACGAAGGTACGGCAGTTTCCCTTTGGCGACTTGCGCTGACGGACCTCGTCGGAGTCGGACTTCCCGCAACGGAAGGACCGGCCACTCTTCTCCGGGACCGCCTCAAAGTGGCCACTTCGGCTTCCCTTAGCCGCTTAATAGCGGCCGCATCCTCGTCGTCGCTAGACGACACCAGCAACGAGCAGCTCTCCTCTTTGCCAGCTGCGTCCTCCTCACCGCTCCCCCCCAGAGGGAGCAAAGGAGGCTACCACTTCAGGGAGCTCCTTGCCTGGACCCGCTATCGCCCAACCAGCAGGGGGCCCCCATTTGGCGATCTCGAACATAACGGACGTGAGGAAATAGCCCTGGATCGAGAACCTTTTTTCCTCCGTTTTGATAATAGATAATAGCTTCGAGGATTCAGCAAGGTCCTCATCGGTGGGCTTGCTCCGGAAGTACTCCGAAATCAGGCCCCATGCCCTCGAAAGCTCGCAATTGGATGGCTCTTGCAGGAAGAAGAAGCGCTCCTTCCAGCCCTTCACGGAGTCAGGATTGGTGCCGTGAAGGTTGTACCCAGCCCTGGGGGTAAGCGATATCCAGTCCTCCGACTCCGAAGCCCGAAAAATAACCCTGGCCGCTTTCGCGTCAAAGTTACACTGGTGCACAACACCGAAAACGCACAGGGACACCAGATAGCGCAAGGCATTGGGGTGAAGCCTTGCCAAAGGGACTCCCAGCGACTCAACCACTCCATGCAGCACGCAGTTCACTGAAAAATGAAGCCCTCCCTTCAGATGGTGTTCGTACACCGTAAGGAAGCCCTCTGGGGGAGCGTGAGCTCTATCCTTTGCACCAGGAACGCGGGAGTCCAAGTCTTTGGGAATCGCGTAATCTACCCTAAGGGAGGCTACGTACGCCTCAGTCAGAACCGACTTGGTGTTGCGAACACCATAACGTACAACTCTGGGAACATGGGAAGAAGAAGAGCCTTCCATTTTCGCTGCCATTTTTTTTTTGAGAGCTTCGAGAATGAAGACAAAAGAAATCAGCGGAAGGGAGGAAGCGATCGGCGTCTGGCTTAAATAGACGACACCAAGTTAGGAAGCGGGAAACCGAAACGCCACCGCCTCCGAAGATTGAGACACGTGGTGGAATCGGGAAGCACCGCAGAACCTCAATCGAGTGCAATGATGGCTAGGCGACAGGCTAGCAGGCGCGTCCCTTCAGCAGCCCGGCTGGCGTCCGCGTTGGCGCCGCCGCATTAAATGAAGGTTCACGATAGTGGAACCCCAGAGAACGCGCAGGATAAGCGCAAAGTAAAAAAAATGAAGGAAAAGGGACGAAATGAGAAATAGCCAGCAAACGAGACGATGCGAAAAAGGAATTCTCATTACGACCAAACAACCCCGGTACAACGCTAAAAAAAAAAAAGGGGAGCACAACGATGGCCAAACAAGCAACGATCCTGCTAACTAGGGGAGGAACCTCGAACAGGGTAATCCACCAACTGGTCGCGGGACCTGGCAGATGAGTTACGAGAATCCAGGATCCCCACGCGGAAGCTTGGATCCTCCAGTAAAGCAAGCCTTTTGCAAAGCCTAACCCCATCGATATACCTCCGATTCAATTCCGAGTGCAGTTCGTCCAGCCAAAACGACGACCTCAGCTCCGTCCGCAGCGCGGCAACTTCAGCCTTGCGCCGCTGCCCAAGTTGTGCCATCTCTTCTTCCAGTGCCAAAATGCGGCCCTGCGCCCTCACAGTGGTGTTTGTCAGCCGTAAAGCCCTGGCCTCCGACTCCGCCAGAGCGCCCTCTAAATGTGCGACGCGGGCTCTCAGCTGCTCCACTTCGATCGCCGCAGCCCCCCGACGTGGAGGGATCCTCTCGAAACCCGGAGGAACTCCCCGGCTCCGAGAAGGGCCGGCAACCCTGGCTTCCGAGCGAACCTCCCCCGAGGTGTTGGCTCCAGAAGACACGGGGGCATTAGAGCCGAACTCTGACTCGTAATAGGAGTGATCCGTGCTACTAGAGAAATCTCCCATCAAGTTCACCACGGGAAAATGCGGAGAGAAAGATTGAACCACCGGCGGATACGCAAGTACAGAGACGTGCCAGATTTTGGGAGAAAACGGCGCGTTTAAATAGGCAGATCTTCTCCTAAAAGGACGCCAGCCCCAAAAGACGGAAAGCATTAAAGGATGGACCAATGAGGGTTCACCACGTGGGAGGCCCCTGAAGGTTCGCGCGTTTCCAAGATGAAGCAACGTCTCCTTTCCGCGCAGAAATTAAATGCGCTCGACGCCCCGGGAGACGTGACGGTTGACAAAGACCCCGCAAGCTCCCAAAGGACAACGCGTGGGCCCTCGGGGCGAGACGCCAAGCAGCGGAAAAGCATTCACAAAGATGAGACAAAAGATTGAAGACAAAAGGGGCTACTTCTTTTATTAATCAATGCTTTCTTACAAAGTACAAGGCCTACAAAACTGCGAGAAAAACAGGGGAGGACTGTAGTGCGAAGCCTGGTGCGTCCCCGTACCTCGTCTCAGGAGAGCCCGGCGAACGACGGCGGAAGAACTTGCCGCTCCACCGCGCGAACTGGGAGGGAAGCATGGGACGTCCCCCCGATGGGAATCTCAAGCACTCAATCCACTGGGGCCCAGGAAGCACTGAATGTCAGGCACTCCATAAGAGACGGGCAATAAGCTCCGCTCCCACGGAGGGCTACTAACCTCGCACCCCTCCTACAGGTAGTACCCTGGCGTGGTTCGCGGAGTCGACTCCTGCGAAAGCCTTCGGCTTACCAGCGAAGGCAGTCGCAGGGGTAGTCAAAGAATCCGCTCAACCTAGCCACGGACACAACCCGGAAGGAAGTGCACGACGACGAAAGAATGGCCAAGCCACTCTCGTTAGCAAAGGAGGTAGGCCACAAGGCCTGGACTACGATGGTCTTCGCCAGGGAACTCGAGCATGTAAGTGGTCCATCCGATTCCTTCTCGAGAGCCCACCAAGGGTGGAAAAAGCCAGAGTCTCTTCATCGCCTCTTCAATTCGCTGGAAAGGAATGGACTCCACTCGTTCAAGTACCCTCCTATTTATAGGGAAGACGCAGTCTATCCCTTTGCCTAGCACGACACAGCATCTAGCAAACGTCTTTCGGGCAACAGCGGCAACTGCTGGTCAGATGCAACCCAAGGCGCGCGAATCTCGCCGGGTGAAATGACGAGTCACGGTAGTACCTGAAAAGCCTGCCCTGGCTCCTAGGGAAGGCGCGAATTTGGAAAATGACAAAGGTGACGCGACTCGAGAAGGGTACGAGGCCGCGGAAATGGGCCCAGAGGACATACCAAGCCCGACCACTGGCCGGCCCAGGCATGGGGGGCTAGTGTTGGGTCCCAAGTCCTAGCCCATAAGACAAGCCTAGGCCCACGAAGCAGGTCACGGCACATTGAGAGACCAGAAGCCCACGAATAATAACCGGCCCAGTCCAGCGGGAAAAAGACGCGAAGCCTGGAGGGAGGAAGACAACGGATACCTGCAGCGTAATAAATGCGTCGCCGAAAACAGGCAAAAAAGGCGGAAAGGCTAGTCAATAGAGGTGTGGCTGGCGCGGCGCCAACGCTGCTCGCTGCCGTCTGCAGGTAGCCAACCAATCCCCATCCAAGGGGAAAGCAAGCGTGGTCAATAACGCTCAGCAGCGTGCCAAGCACGATTGCAGGACAGCCGGCGTGACTGACGGTCCATGACAACAACCAGCGGCGCGATAGCCCAAGCAACGGGTAGTTTTGGCGCCCAAGGGTCCTGTGGGGTGAGGTCTATAAGAACCCTCGCACCCCACAGGGAGAAGGACTTTTGGGAAAACCTTCTTGGGACTTTTACGCTCACGCTCCCTGAACGCTCTCGACTTTCGAAGACCTCTGAGCTGTGGACTTTCACTCTTAATCTCTCTGGACTTTGAACAATCGGAGAGGCTCATTACCAGCCTAAGAATCAAGTACCCAGAGGCGGAGTTACCCTCAGCTCAATCCCTTTTTCTTCGAAACACAATAGCGGCGGGTTACGGTGAAGCATCGTCTCACCTAGCCAGCTCGCTCACCATCCCCGCATCCTCTGAGATCGCGGGAAAGTTAGCCACCCATTACGGTGCACTACGGAAGCCAGGCCTTCCACCACCTGCTCATCTCATTTCTCCACATCATCGCACGAACACCTCTCTCGTCTCATAGCATCTCACCGCGCACCTCTTAGCGTGCGCCATTTCCGTCATTGCGGAAATTTGCTGACTTGAGCGTCGGAGCGGTTTTGGTGGGAGAAATCCTGCCGGACCCTTCACCTCTTGTTTATTGTTTGTGTTGTGTAGGTCCAGGTTCATAGAGACGGAGACCGGACCCTACTTCCAAGACAGCCGCGCGCTTTGGAATCCGAAGGCTCCCCAATCCGTACGACAACCTTGGGCCAGAGACGAAACATTAGCGCCGTCTGTGGGAAACTGACAGAAAGCCAAGTGTCTCTTTCCTATCTAACTACAAAACAGCAAAAAATGGTGAACACCCGAGCGCAAGCCAGTGCTCCTGCGGTGGAAGTCACCGTCCAAGGAGAAGTTCCCCCCGCGGGGAACCAAGCAAACAACCAACCGGAGCCTGATGTCTGCCGCATGGTTGCGGACATAGGCTATCTGAAGGAAGTCCTCGTCGCCATTTGTGCGAACACCGGGACCACCTTGCCCGGGGCCGCTCCTCCAGCGGCCCAGGCCTCCACCTCCAAGAGAGAAAGGCGTCGAGAGGCCACTCGCAGGAGGCAAGCCAACCGTCTCGACCGCGCGGCAGCCCAAGCTGCACCTGGTGAGGATGACCAAGATGAGGCGGAAAGCCATCCCGCCAACGACGACGGGGAAGACAGCCCCGAAGGGCGCAACCCCCGCAACTCGCGTGGCACCAGGAGGCCACTAGCTGCCGGCTCCAACGGCGGACGCGTCTCCCAGGCGGAGAGCCGTCACCCCCGACGAGCCCAGACACACCTCCAGGGCAACACGGAGCACCGTGACGTCCTCAACGCGCAGAGAGGCCTTACGGATCCGTCAATGGAGGAGAAAGTCAAAGTGCTGTGGGATACCCTGCATAAGGAGAAACCCACACCCTCCTCTGCTGACCTCCGTAGATCGCCCTTCGCCGTGGGCTTGCGGACACAGCCGTTGCCAAACAAGTTCAAGATGCCAGTCCTGGAGGGATATGACGGAAGCAAGGATCCGATGGACCATCTCAACTGCTTCCGCACCCATCTCTCTCTACTAGGGGCAAGCGAGGCCCTGATGTGCCAGTGCTTCCCCGTCACCCTCAGAGGTGATGCGCTGCTCTGGTTCCATGGCCTCCCCCCTAACTCTATATGCTCGTTTGACGAGCTCGCTGACAACTTCCTCAGCCAGTTCGCCTCCAGCAGGCGGGAGGAGAGGCAACCCTGGCACCTGGTCCGGCTCCGCCAGAGATCAGATGAAAGCTTGAAACGGTTCTTGGACCGTTTCATCACCGAAGCACGGAGGATCTCGCACCTCTCCGACGAGCTGAAGCTCAACGCCTTCGTCGCCACTCTGGCGGCGGGGGATTTCTTCAAACACCTGTCGCACCAACGCCCTCAGACCTTCCGGGAGGCTGAGACCATCGCTCGGGCGTACATCACGGCCGAAGAGGCCAATGAGGCGAAGCACCCCGAGCGAGTGGACCGGCCCCCAGAAGCCTCTAGAGCTTCGGGAGGGAGAAAGAGGGACAGCGACAGCCAGCGCTTCTCGGAGCGCCGAAAGCAGCAGCGGCCCCTGCCGGGGCCCAAGAGGGATTACAGCAGGACCTCTCTGACCCCACTAAATGACTCACGCACGAACATCCTGATGCAGATCCAGGATGAAAAGTTCTTCAAATGGCCAAAAACGCCCAAGGGTCCTAGCGGCAGCGATCAGACGAAGTATTGTCAGTTCCACCGCTGTCTGGGGCACTCGACTGAGAACTGCCGCACCCTACAGCAGGAGATCGAAGATCTGATCCGGCGCGGACATTTGAAGCGGTTCGTGAAGAGTTCGGGTCAAGAACCTGCTCCCTCTGACAATGAACCCGGTGAGCCTCCGAGAGCTCGCACAGCTGCCAGCGTAGTCCACATGATCTCTTCCGCCGCTGCCGTAAGCGCCCAGCGCAAACAACCGGAGACGACTTCCAACAACAAGCGGGCGAAGATAGGGGCTAGGAATGATGTCATTAGCTTTAGTAGCGACGATATGGCACATGTAACCTCCCCCCATACTGACCCCCTTGTTGTATCGGCCCTTGTTTCGGCTGGTGGTGAAGACTACCAACTGAAATGGGTCTTCATTGATAATGGAAGCTCGTAAAATTTGCTGTATCTCATTGCATTCATTAAACTTGGACTCAAACGGAACCAAATGAAGGCTGCAAATGGACCGTTGTACGGCCTGGACAACGAGCCAGTTCCAGTACAAGGGATAGTGCGACTGGAAGTCACGGTGGGGACCCACCCGCGCTCTGTAACGTGCGAGTTGGCGTTCCTCGTCGTCGACCTTCCGTTCGTCTACAATGCCATATTCGGCAGGCCCTTCCTGACTACCTTCGAGGCCGTAACGTCCATCCCGTACCTGAAGGTGAAGTTCCCCACCCCCTGGGGCGTGGGAGAGATTCTGGGCGACCAAGAAATGGGACGGACTTGCTACCTGTCCCAAAGCAACCCCGCGGCACCATGCCGACCAAGCGAAGACTGGGACCTCCGCGACGAGACGTCGCTCCAACAGGCCCAATCAGGGGAGGAAACTGAGGCGATCCGGCTCAATCCTTCCGATCCAGAACGGTGTGTCAACGTGGGAAGATCCCTTCAACCTGCTGATCGCGACAAACTGGTTACCTTCCTCCGAGCCCACTCCGACGTGTTTGCCTGGGTCCCCGCTGACATGCCTGGGATATCGGCCGAAGTCATAGTCCACAAGCTGGGCCTTGACGAGAGCCGAAAACCCGTTCGGCAAAAGCGGAGGAACCACTCCGTCGAGAAACTGGTCGCCATCAGGGAAGAAGTGAAGAGGCTCCTGGACGCCGGATTCATCAGAGAAGTCCAGTACCTGGAATGGCTATCCAACGTAGTGCTGTTGAAAAAGAATAGCGGCAAGTGGCGGATGTGTGTCGACTTCACGGACGTGAATAAGGCCTGCCCCAAAGACAGCTTTCCGCTCCCAAGGATCGACCAACTAGTGGATTCCACGTCCGGGCACGAACTACTGAGTTTCATGGACGCATACTCGGGATACAACCAGATCAGAATGAACCCAGAGGACGAGGAGCACACCTCGTTCATGACAGATCAAGGAACATATTGTTACAAAATGATGCCCTTCGGCCTCAAAAATGCGGGCGCAACATACCAACGCCTCGTGAACAAAATGTTCGAGGCCCAAATAGGGCGGAATGTGGAGGTATACGTCGACGACATGCTCGTGAAAAGCCAGGTCGCAAGCCACCACGTTAGCGACCTAGAGGAGACCTTTCAGATCCTCCGACGGCATGGGATGAAACTCAATCCCGTCAAATGCGCGTTCGGGGTGACCTCCGGGAAATTCTTAGGCTTCATTGTGTCCGAGCGCGGAATAGAAGCCAATTCGGAGAAGATCAAAGCGCTACTTGACTTGAACCCTCCGCGAACAATAAAGGAAGTCCAGAAGCTGACAGGGCGGATAGCCGCCCTCTCGCGGTTCCTGGCTAGATCCGCTGAAAGGTACTTGCCCTTCTTCAAGGCGCTAAGGGGCACCAAATCGCACGGGTTCAAATGGAATGAGGAATGCGACGAGGCCTTCAAGGAACTGAAGACCTACCTCTCCAGCGCGCCGCTCCTGAGCCCGCCGCGCGAGGGAGAAGATCTCTATCTTTACCTGGCCACGTCGGCGTCAGCCCTCAGTGCCGTTCTGATAGTGGAGCACGAGGGCAAGCAACAGCCAGTGTACTATGTAAGCCGGGTGCTGACGGACGTAGAGGCCCGCTATCCGCACGCCGAAAGAATGGCGCTCGTGCTCGTCTATGCGGCGCGGAAACTGCGGCCCTACTTCCAGTCCCACCGGATCGTCGTACAAACGGACCAGCCGTTGAAGTCAATCCTGCAGAAACCAGAGACGTCCGGCCGGCTGGTCAAGTGGGCAGTCGAGCTAGGGGAGTTCGACCTGGAGTTTCGGCCACGACCAGCAGTGAAAGGACAGGCCCTGGCAGACTTTATTGTCGAGGCGGCAACGCCGGCACAAGAAAAGGCCAGCGGCCCAGAGGAAACGACAAACGGTGATCTGACTGCGTGGACTCTGAACGTTGACGGGTCGTCAACCCAAACAGGCAGCGGAGCTGGAGTCGTACTGAGAACGCCCGAAGGCACGGAGATTACGTATTCCGTTACTTTGGCCTTCCCGGCCACAAACAACGTTGCGGAGTATGAAGCCCTCCTTGCAGGCCTACGGCTGGCGAGGGAGTGTTCCGCGCGATCGTTGGTCGTACGTAGTGACTCTGAACTCGTGGTCAATCAGGTGAAGGGGAACTTCGAGGCCTCAAACCCACAACTTGTGAGGTACCTGGCAAAAGTAAGGGCCCTGATCCCTGAGTTCGGTCGATTTGAGATCGAACATATCCCGAGAACGGATAACGAACGCGCTGACCGACTGGCCCGGGACGCGGCCGCCGGAACCGTAGAGCAGTACGCGAAGGAGCCCAGGGAAGTCCGAAACGTGCCCAGCGTCGACGACGAAGACACGGAAGTCCTCCATATAAATACGAGGGATAACTGGATGACGCCGTACGTAAAGTTCCTGACTGAGGAGGTTTTGCCGGAAGACGCTAACGAGGCCAAGCGGATCAAGAAGACGGCGGGGTGGTACACGATCCTAAATGGGAGGCTTTACAGGCGAGGATATTTCGTCCCCCTGCTGAAGTGCCTTACTCCGGAGGAAGCCGACTATGCATTGGCGGAGGTGCATCTGGGGCTATGCGGATCTCACATTGGCGGGAAGAACCTAGCGTTCAATGTCATGCGGCAAGGGTTCTATTGGCCTGCCATGAAGCAAGACGCAATGGAGTTCGTTCGCAAGTGTGAGAGTTGCCAGGTCCACGGCAATATGACGCACCAGCCGCACACCGAGCTGCACTATCTTCAATCCCCGTGGCTGTTTGCGCAATGGGGACTCGACATACTCGGACCGCTGCCAATGGCAGTCGGACAAAGGAAATTCTTGATCGCCGGCATCGATTACTTTACAAAATGGGTGGAAGCCGTTCCACTCGCAAAGATCACGGAACAAAACGCGACGGAATTCCTCCGTCAAGCCATTGTTTGCCGCTTTGGGATCCCTGAGACTGTGGTAACCGATAACGGGACCCAGTTCACCAGCAAACGCTTCACAAAGTACTGCCGCGACCTTCGCATTAAACTGGTGCACACATCCGTGGCACACCCTCAAGTGAATGGACAGGTTGAAGTCACTAACCGTACGCTGCTGCACGGATTGAAAACCAGATTGGAAGACGCAGGGGGCTCCTGGACTGAGGAGCTACCGTCAGTATTATGGTCATATCGAACAACCGCGAGGGAACCAACGAGGGAGACGCCCTTTAACCTTTGCTTTGGAGTTGAGGCTGTGGTACCCGTGGAAGTGGGGATGCCAAGCCTGCGGATCGAATCCTTCGACCGAACCTCCAATGAACAAAGGCTACGGGAAAGTCTGGACTTGCTCTCGGAAGTTCGGGACACCGCACGGCTCAGAACTGCGGCCTACTAACAGC
>JAOVVI020014795.1:0-11391 GCA_028571085.2 Nepenthes alata | reverse complement strand
CAGCTATGCGGATAGACAATCGACCACGAGCTTGCAACCACTCGTTGTCCAATCGGGTGCTCTAGACCTGTTCTCCCCATAATTTTTACATCAGTCTGAAGATGTAACACTGGGGGTTTCACCGTTCGTCTCCTAGGTGATTAGAGAAAGTCAGCATCCTCAGAGGATTAGTCGGCTTGACGACCTCGAGACCCAGACGGCCCGTAGGGCCTACCTCTTCAGACCGACAGCCTCGGTATCAAGGAGGATTTGAGTGACAAGGCCCACTTTCGGAGGAAAGATTGATCCAATTCTAGGGAGCCAGGCCAAAGACCAAAGCGACAATGCCTTTCCATTCCCAACACGATCGGCATCCACTCCGATCGTGAAGTGTCACGAACCCGAACCAACCATGTCAATTTAAAATAATTAATCATAATTTCTAAAATTTAAAATTTTAAATAATTTTAAACAAATAATTCTATTTCACAAAAATTCAGGTGTGACAATCCAAATAAATAAAACCCGACAAATTAAAATTTACACTGGACCTCATCGGACAACCATTTGGACAAAAATAAATATGACATGTTCTACAAATATCGTAAGGGATGTAACAATCCAATCAAAAATCATAATCAGATATAATATGACATCTGACCTATTCCCAAAATACACTATGGGTATATATCTGATCAATTTTTATAATACAATTATATCAATTTTTGATTAAAACCATAACAAACTAAAACTCACCAAATCGGATGAATGGCTAGCGGATTACGTCTTCTCTTGCAATGTATCCGAACCTTCTACTTTGAAGGGTCAAAACAGAAAACGTGAGCCAAATGTCCAACAAGTATCATATTTTAGATAAAATGAGTCCAATAAATCAGAGAAAATATTAAATGGATAAAAATTCAATCAAATTACGGAATAAATTCAAATCGTCGATCAGACAAATCTAACAGAAATCTAAGATCCAAATTTTAAAATTCAATGATAGTCTCGTACTCAAATAAATATCCAAATCCAAATAAATGTCCAAATTTTAAATATATTCATCGTCGAGACGTATATATATATAAATATTTATATATATAACCAAAATAGAGGTGATTAGAACTAATTCCAAAGCCAATGTCGATCCGAATCCAAGTCCGAGTCCAAGTCCAAATCTAAGGCTCGATTAACTTGTCATTTGGGGCAGAATTCGATAGTTGGATGATTCAATAGAGTGCGCAGAAATCAAAGTAGCGTCACAATAAATATTCCAAAGGTTCGGATCAAAATATATAGTCAAAATTATTTGTACGAGACATACCAGGGCCCTACAATGGGCAAAACTGATGAAACTCAAATCTAAGTCTAAAAATCTATATCCAAATTAAAGTCCAATACCAATAAATATAAAAATATAAATTATGAACCAAATTTGGGTTCTGATTATTTAAAGACTAGTTTGAGAAAGAATTATACATAATTCTGATAACCTTATGCCAAAATTCATATACTCTGTACCCATAGATAGGTTGCTAACTATATTTTACCACCCATGATTTTGGGTGCATTCTTTAAACTTGTCAGATATATTAGGACATCCGAATATATTCTAAGGTCAAATCAAATTATCCAAATGGGAAGGATCACTATTCCAAACCTTTCCAACCGGCTCAAAGGAATTTTCAAATAACAAATATCTCCCAATCGAGAGCTGGCCAAAAAATTCAATAATTCAAGTCAAAATGTAGTAACTACGACCCGATACGTGCATGTGACTGCACGGCCAATGCAAAGTTTCATACACATTTTCGTTATACATACTGATATAAATATACATAGTGTCTAATAAATTATTTAGACTTTCAGAAAAATAGAAAATCTCAAAAATAATAAAACCCATATCCAAAAACATCCAAATTAGCCAATAAACTACACATGCATATCCAAATTAAATAAATTGTTAAGATATAATTACATCCATGTTAGTAAAAATTTTAAACAATATCTAAAATACATCAGACATTAAATCAAACTAAAAATGGGGCTCATACTTTGCCAATCTGAAGAAAGGAGGTCCAAAAGTGCCTGAACGGCACCTCTCTCTTCTGCCGGCCCGCTGCCCTTTCTCTCTCCTCCCTTCTTCTCTCTGCTCGCGCGCTTCTGCCATTCTCTCTCTCCACCATTGCCGGCGACAGCTCCGACTTTGGCACAGGCAATGGCGGCGAGCACGGCATCAGCAACCCGACGACAGACGGCGGCGGACGGTGGCATCAGCCACGGCGACTTCTCTCTCTCCTTCGGTCGTAACCCTACCGACGCCCCTTTTCACCCAAATCCAATAAAATATCAGCCGATTTTCACAAAATCATCACATACAACCCCAAAATCAACATTCACAAGGAAAATGAAAAGATTTACATACCTTAATTTTATTGATTTCTTCCGAAAATGACGGCGAACGAAGGACGACCGTTTGGCTTTGGCTCCCGATTTCTTCTTCTACAACCACCGATAGACAAAATGGAGGGTACCACTACGAAGAGAGCTTCGCCGACTTCCATCTCCAGTGTTGCGACCTCCAGCGACGGCGAAGATAGTAGTCCGCGCCGGTAACCCTCTCTCTCCTCTCTTCTCCCTCTTCTCTTCCTCTCTCCCCGAGCCTCATCCTTATCCTATTCACATTTTCTTTTCTTTTTCTTTACTTTTTTTGTTTATAAATATATATTATATATATACATATTATTATATTATTATTATTATTATTATATTTTATATTTTTATTTTCTTTTATTTCAAAATCTGAATCAATATTTGGACGACAATTCGGACGCACCCTGGGCACCAACCTAATTGATCCAAATATCCATTATAAATTTTATAATATTTAATTAATTTTATCACGTCTAAATTATCCAAAATTATAATTAATATAAATTAATTTGAACGAAAATCCAGGATATTACACAAAGAGTCGGCAATTTAGAGCCCAGCTAGTTCAACGCTGCTGATTACCGTCTAAGCCGCATCCCACGCCCAGGACCGGCAGGCATCCGGGTTGCATCCAGCGCGACCCTGTCCAGCCACTAGATCTAGTCCACAACAGTCCAGTCCGGCGACCAGGCCTAGTCAGGCCGCGACTCAGTCCGGCGCCCACTTTTGGACCTCTCCCGTCCAAACAAAGATATTACACTGGGGCCTCCGTCCTCCAACTCCTAAACCAGCAAAGTGGACAAACATCTGTGAAAGATTCAGTGGCCTGACGACTTTGTGACCTGGCCGATCATGAGTGGCAAGGCCTAGTAGTGGCCAAAAGGCCAGCTGAGTCATAGAGCGCAGATGAAGGCCCAGACCGATACGATCCACACCGTACCATGTGCCGCCAAGAGGCACCAATTTTGAACTCTATTTACCCGGTGCAGCGAAACTAATCTTTTAGAGAACAAGGGTCATGGATATGAGACCACCGGCTTGATTGGTCGTCACCCTTTTTGCGGGCCATCGACAACCTCAATGGTCCTCCTGAGAAGGGTTCACCAATCAACAGGCCGATCCCACTGCAACTCCTTTCATCAGCCCGTTGTATAGCGACAAACTTCGCAAAAGTTATGGCAATCCTCGCAATAGGGGCTCAACAAGCTCAGCCCACCACCCACCGTGTCGCAGAAAACATCATCTAGCCAAGCACTGCACTGTCCGGGTTTCCCAAGGCAGTATCACCTGACAATGGGACCCGAACCACTGTTTGGTAGGCCACCTAACGCGGCAACAGTACGCTGCTTAGCCAATCCTAGGCAAAGGATCAGATCCCACGGAACATAAGGGCAATAGGCCAATGCGCCTCACAAAGTGCCGTGACGACCCTTCGAAGTGGTACCCGCAGACCATGCAATCGGGGCAGCAGACCAATCCCGAGGGCATAGCACGCCGTCCGCCACCGAACACCTATGATGATTCCACATCGAATCAAGGTATGTCTTACATGCATCATGCTGCCTGCTTAAGTCACGTTTTCGTTAATAGAATAGTAATATTATCTGCTCATACGAATGATTACATAACGCTGTATACAATCATGTGACCTAAACTGCCCCTATGTCTGGTGAGTACTCACTCACCCTTTACCAAACCTTAGCCCCACACCGAGCGGCCCATATGCGATTGTATTTGAACCTCGGTCTCGCACCAAACGGCCCATACACAGTCATATCTGAACCTTGGTCCCGTACTGAGCGGCCAATATACGATCGTATTTGACTCTCGGTCCTGTACTACACGGCCCATACGTGATAGTATTTGAACCTCGGTCCCACACTGAGCAACCCATACGATCAAAATATCAGGCCCGAGGGCTTCGAAAGCTCCCAACGAAATGACCATCAAAACCTTAGGAGGCTCAAACGGCACGCGTGCAGCGACCTCCTCCAGAAGAGAAGAGCCCCCTTAGTCAATGACGGTTGGTGGATTAGGACCATGCGCACGAAAGCGACAACACCCTTAGCAGGGCCAAGCACCGAGACAGTATCGTGCGCGTAATAGCCTAAGACCTGGAGTCTGGCTGCTATGGCCTCAAAATCCAGCTGGTCCTCAAGAGACTCCACCAGGCGTGCAAAAACATCTGATTCACTGGACAGAGCAACCCACTACGCGCGAGATGCGATGACATCCTCAAACGAAGGGTGAGTACAATGCAAGAGGCTCTTGAAGCGTGTCTTGGCGACGATAGAGAGACAACTTAGCCAACACAACAAGAATATCTGTATCATTCTAAACAAAGGGGGAAAGAAAGCAGCTGAGCTGCTAGCCTGTCCCAGTCACATAAGGACGGCCACCCGACTGAAGAAGACAAAAGATGTGCCACCGAGTCCCTCTCTCAGGCAGGCACCAGAGAAGGTGCCTCGCTGGTCCTCACAGGTTTGACGATCCCTTTGGCCCCAAAAGGCCTCCGACGTTGAGGAATCAGAGTGGGATCCTTTGACAATCCAGTTAACACTATCCGGGCAAAGGGCCAAAGGACGAGTTCTCCTTATACCATAATCTCCACCGGGTAGGATCAGGCGCAACTAGGGGTTCTTGTCCAAGTCAACCGACAAAGGCAAACCAAAGCTAATCCTCTTCGGCGACTCACCAACAGCCATGGACCTAGGATGCCAGCCCCATAGCGGGCATACAACTCGGCTCCAACCTAACAAAGTACATCCCGCTTTGCCCAAATAAGAGAAACATATCTGGGGAGAGCACTACAGAGCAACGTATCCTCAAAGTTGGAGAAATAGGCTCAAAAGGGCTCGACATTACCGAAAAGAATGCCTACCCTCCATTGATGAGCACTCCGTCTCGGAGTTACGATTCCTCCGTCCCAGAGCTAGGGACCACCCTCTTTCCAGGAGGCCTCTTCCATATGGAAGTTAGAAGTCCCATCACCCAGACGTCACGCCTCCCTCCAGAAGCTGCCCTACAATCGGGCGTGCCTAGCAGAACTGGAATTTGAAGGGTGTTTGGAAAAAAACACGCATAAGGACTTGCGTAGTGACGTCACATCATCACATGCCGAGAGTTAAAATTTCTAGTCGCTCGGCATGGGGGGCTAGTAATGGGTCTAGTATTACGGGCCAACCTAAAACCTAAAGTGTAGTAAAAAAGCTCCGTTATGGCGGGAAAAGATTTTGTTTTGGCAAGAGAAATTTTTCCGGACGAAAAAATTGGAACTCCTCTTGGCGAAAAATTTTTCATTACCTCTGAAAAAGGACTTTTTGTCCTAAGTTATACAATTAAATTTTGACATCGATAAAAATAGCGAAAGTAGTAAAAATTAAATATTTAATACACGTAAAGAATATTTTTTTCTAGATGTTAGAGATAAAGACGGGTATAAAAAATATAAACAAGCATAAACAACCATAAAAAGACATAATTTTTGGTGACGAAGGAAAAACTCGATACCCACGGTAATCGAGAAAAATCCTCTGGGTTTCAACGGCGAGGGAAGCAATACACTATAAAAATTAACTTACAGACCGGGTAATAACGACGCAATAACCTAGCCGACTTACTTCCGTCTCGTGATCCCTACCAAGAAACTCCTTAGATTTGCCCGCGGCAATAGAATCGGACACCTTCTAATTTTCACGTCAATCTTCCCTCTTTAGCCAATTGAATTGCCGAATACGATCGAGTCTCCTTCTTCAATGCACCGAAGTCTCCAACGAAGGTAGAAGGATGTAAGTGTTTGAATGAAAAATAAAAAATATAGAGAAAACTAGTTAGAACATGAAGCTCAAGGTTGTAGCTTTTTATTTTCTCAAAAGAAGCAATATCAATGGAGTTTTAACAATGATTCTTTTCAAGTGAGGTACGAAATTGATCTGCCAAGAGTCCTAGGGTTCCAAAAATATAAGCCAAGTATTTATAGAGGGCTCAAAATTTATATTTAAAAACTTACCCGTTAGCTCGAGCGCGGAACGGCGCACAGCGAGCGAGAAATATTCTAGATTTTGGGCTTGAGCGCGGGGGCGGCGCACAGCGAGCGAGGACCATTCTGGATTTTAGGGTCAAGCGGGTAGCGAGCGCACAAAGGGCGCGGGGCTTCGGACGGGCTCGATCGATTAGAGAGCACACGGCAGGTGCGGTGTCCATGGAGGTCGGAACGGACAACAACGGATGAAGGTTGATACTGTATCTCGATAACCCATAACCCGACATTGATACAATAATACATATGGTTATGGAATATACTAATTAGAAAAATGACTCTAACAACCTCCCTTGATAAAAAGGGGTAGCATCAAACAAGGGGGAGGGATCCAAGGAACACAGCAAAAAAACTTCCACGATGGTTCCCCTGCTCTAGTTCACTGCTTGTCAGCAAAACGGAGCATCTCGAAACCCTTTTGAGGGTGCCTTGCTCCCCTGTCCATATTGTTGGTTAAACAAGGCTCAAAGCCCTTCCACAATGGCATCCAATCCCTCTGCTCTCGTTTCCGGAAGAACAGAGCACAGGGCTCTCCCGATGATGGCATCCAGTGATTCTCCATCAAATCGGAACAAATCAGCTCTTAGAGCCCTCAATAATGATGCCCAGATGCTCTCACCAAGTAGAGCCTGGCGCACCTTCAATGGCGGCCAGAACACTCGGTGAAGCTCCCCCGAATGTGGGGCCCAGAGTTCTTCAGCTGAATGAGATACGAAGCCAAATCTCTAAAATGGCACTATGTCGTCCTCCAAATCATATCAACAGGGAGCTTCGATCTCCTCATCTATGGCGTCCATGGCGTCTTGAAGCCCTCAGTCAATCCCAACATGGAGGAACTCTTTGAGAATGTTGCCTCGGTGCTCCAACCTCAAATCGAGGAGAACGGAGCTCAGCAAAGCTCCCACCATGGCGATTCGGTAGCACTCCTCCGAATCAGAATGAAATATAGCTAGGAACCCCTTTTATGGCACTCGACAAAGCTTTCCCCTGAAGCGAGCATAGAGCTTCACACCAGATCTGGGCATGAAGGAGCACTCCTCAAAGGACGCCCATCTGTCCTCCCTTAAACCAGTCCGAAAGAGGACACGAAGCTCTTCACCGAAGGTACCCAGGGTTTCCTGAATTTCTCAGCCGGACACGAGACCGTCGAGCTCCCTCCCTGTGAGTGTCGCTTGGCTCCCCCATCTTCGAATTGAGGAGTGTGATGCCCAATGGTGCCTCCATTAATGAAGCTCAATAGCTCCCCCAAAAAACACCGTTTAGCATCAGCCGCCCTGTTCGCTTGATCTGTATAGCCCTGGGTGACCTCGTATTCATTCGTCAACGGAGAGAACATAGGTGGACAGGGCCTAATGGGCTTCGTGCTCGTCCTAGATTATTATGCTAAGCTTCCAAATATCAGTGAGGATCGTGGACATGCCATCTCGCCCCTAAACGAGTGCACCTCTAAATCGTCTCTCAATCAGGTGCACCATCGGAGCTTTGTCTTCCACCTAGTGAGCCACCCCTTTGTGGGGCACACCATCAGAGCTCAGTCCTCTGCCTAGTGAGCCATCCTCAGCCGAGCTTACTATCGCAATTCAATCTTCCACCTAGTGAGCGGCCCTCAGCCAAGCGCACCTTCAGAGCTCAATCCTCTATCTAGTGAACCGCCCTTTAGTTAGGTGCACCCTCGGAGTTTAATCATCCACCTAGTGAGTCGCTCCTCAGCCAAGCGCACCGTCGAAGCTCAATCCTCCATCTAATAAGCCGCTCTTTAGCCAGGCGTATCCTCGGAGCTCAGTCATTCACCTAGTGGGCCACCCCTCAGACGAACGCATTTACAGGAACCCATCCTCCTTTCACATCCCCCGTTCATGTGTGCAATCCTACACCATCTTACATCCTCATTATATTTTTCTATTATTTCGAAAAGATTTTCTAATTTGAGCGTGAGAGGACTTACGGCGGGACAACCTCCCGTCGTCCTCTGATCTCTTATTTATAATTTATGGTGCGTAAATTTCAGGTTAGTAATAATAGAGACCATACTCGATCCAACTCAACTCGCAGTGAAAGATTGAAAAACTCCCTAATTCGTATAATAACCGGTAACCAATGACGCATCAAATATTGTTCTCAAACCTTTAAGTTTACTTAACGATTTGAACTTTAAAATATGTTAGTTTATTGATAAAATAGTCCTACATTTGATTCATGAAATTTTTATTTTTCACTAATTATTTATGACAAATAATTTTTAAGAATATTTGCCCAGAATATACAAGATAAGGATAAAACTCCTTCTTAAATCAAGATATAATAATTTAAGCTCCTTTAAATTTTCTAATTTGCTGACGGATATCTTTTTTTTTACCGATATATATATATTTTTTCTATTTTTGCCCTGTCAAAAAATTTCAATTTTAATTTTTACTGTCAGAAAAAAAACGCAAAATTTGAATTGCTTTTTGACGTGTTGCCGTTCGTGGAGCTTCCGTGGCGGTGGATTCCATAGTTTCCGTCAGCTTCCCCGCAGCTTCTCTCAGTCACGTCCAATCGATCATCATCCATCCCCTGATCACAAGCCTTTGTTATGCCTGCAATTGGCCCACGTCTTGCTATTACCCAAACACTGGCATACGAAGACGACACATAAAAGAAAGATTATCGATGTCCTCCTTCCACCTCACGAATTACCTTTTGGTAGAAAAATATCGCAGTCTGTGGCCCCGCATTTGTCCGGCGATGAGACAGCTAGCAACCATGATCGCACTGAGTTTTGCTTCTCAAAATGGGTTACTTTTTTTTTAGTAAGGAAAATGAATTTTGCCGTTAGTTGTGGTGTGTTAGTTGTGGTGTAGACTTGATTTTATGTACATTGGATTTGATTTTATGCACTTCAAGTGTTCGATGTTTTGCTTCAATGAGATTTACGACTTCAATCGTGGGCACCATATACATCATTTCTGAACACTACACCCTAGTGCAACTCTACAGTATGTATATATATTGTTGGGTAAAGCATCAGACAAATCGGCCAAGTGAAAATCTGAATTGGGGCCCAAACTTCACAGCCAAACACGAAAATATGAAACAAATAAACATAATCGAATAACGGTTACTCGGAACATTAATTGGGGTACTCAATTCTAATGGCCATTTACCAAAAAATTGAAGAATAATGATGAGTTAGTAAATAACACGATCTAAAAACGGTTGAAACGGCCCATTTAGTAGCAAGCTAGTTTCCTTATTAAATTGGAACGATATTTATGTACCAAAAGTAATGTTTCTCAACAGTTGTTTTGAAACGGCTCACGACAAAAACAACATAAATAGCAATTTCAAATACTAACCGAACGGGCAAGAACTACAACTATAAATATGGCTCTTTCTAAACCCAAGGGAGGAGATCCAAAAAATGAAAAAAAAAAGACACTTAAATATTCGAGTGCACTGAGTGGAGTAAAATCTTTTCAATTTACAATCATCCCTATCCTCTTTTTATTTTAGTATTTCTTTTATCATATTTCAACTCAAAAAAAATTACTAATTTAAGTGTCAAAAAATATACCGAATAATAAATTTTGTATACATCTTATCTCTTATTAAATTTATCATAATGCGCAAGATTTGAAATTACAAAGACCGGACTTGATGTGCTCAGATATTCCGCAGGAATAACCTAGCTCCATAATTGGTACGTTAATTCAGGTATACGAAATATATCGTGTGTGTATATATATTAAAGCATATAAACTGGATAATCCAATTTATGAAAATACTTCGTAAAGAAAAACCACGAGACATTGCTTTTAAAGTTATCCCTACTAAATTTGATATCTAATCATAAATAGTATCTCTAAGTTAATTTAAGAATGATACATTATAAGTATTAGATTTAATTACAAATAATTTTAAAAGTTTTTATTATATAACACAATATGAGCATAACCTTAGCCATGAGTAATAATTTAAAAATTAATATAAAAATAAAAATAATTGGTAACATATTCTTTATAGAAGCAATTGTTGGGTCTAATTGGTAACAATTACTGATGTCAAAAAAGCATGAACTATAAATAGAATTGTTGGGTCTAATTCGGAGATGGGCTAGGAGAAGCAAGGCCCAGTCAAAGGAGTGCCAATCCAGTCGAGTAGCAGACCCAGTTGAAGGAGCGCCAGCCTAGTTGAGCAGCAGGCCGAGAATCCCTCTAAAACCCAACAGGCCCAGATGCACAGCCCACACGGCATCTCAGGGCGACATCCAATAAGTGCATCGTTGCAACCTACTGAGGCAGCTGCAGGCAGTAAGAGCTTGCTTAGGGAGTACTGGCCAATAAGAAGAAGGTCAGCGCTACAGGCTGTGGCACACACTGCCCTCTCAAGCCGCTTAGCCAATTAGCACGCAGACACCTGATCAAGCGTGGTTAACAACTAACGACGGTCTCCGCGCCACCACAAGACAACAACTGATACCGTTGGCCACCACCAGCGGTAAGCGGCCGATGAATTTTGATTTGTCACCTGTCGGAGGTTACCGCGCTCAAAGTTATCCACCATGGAGCCTATAAATATCTTTTCCTTCAATAGGAAAAGGATCCCGATTTCGAATCTCCAACTTAGGCTTCTATAATTTCTCTCCGATCCAAGAGTCCTAACTCCCCAAAGCCTCTATCGAACAACCTTAGTGAGCCATTCTCAGTAGTGCACCCAGCAGTGCCTAACCTCCCTAAATCACTCAACAAATCCTGCATTTTTGCACACTTACATACCCCACTACATTTTACATTTACTCATACATCTCTTCGTTTATTGTAAAAAAATATTTAACTTCAGTGTCGAAATATTTTCGATAGGAGAACATCCCTTGATATTTGACCTCTTATTTGTAGTTTATATTGTGTAGGGGCTCAAATTAAGGAGAGTAGAGACCGAATTCGTTCAAGATTCAACCC
>JAOVVI020014794.1:0-11391 GCA_028571085.2 Nepenthes alata | reverse complement strand
TTACCTCGAAGTCTCCGTTGACCTGGTTAACGATTAATTTGGAGTCGCTGTAGACCGCCAACCTCTTGACAGAGCACTTATTGGCTAATTGTAATCCGGCTAACAGGGTATCATATTCGGCAACGTTGTTCGTTGCCGAAAAATTAAGTCTAAGGGAGTACTTCATCTCAAACCCGTCTGGGGTCGTAAGGACCACTCCAGCGCCACTGCCGACGTTCGTAGACAATCCGACTATATGGAGTATCAATTCTGCAACTCTGTTAAACTGTACTGCGCTTTCTGGGGGCTGCTCTTTGAGAACTGGGGTCATGGTCTCAACAATGAAGTTAGCCAAAGCCTGCGTTTTTACAGTAGGCCTAGGCCGAAATTCGATGTCAAACTCGTACAACTTGATTGCCCATTTTACAGGCCGTCCAGAAACATCGGGTTTCTGGAGTGTATTTTTCAGAGGCTGGTCTGTGAGGACCACTATACGGTGCACTTGAAAGTATGACCTTAACTTCCACGCAGAGAATATAAGTGCCAAGGCTAGTGTTTCTGCACGTGAGTAGCGGGTCTCCGGGCCGGTTAATATTTTACTTACATAGTAGAACAGTCGTTGAGTGTCGGAGTCTTGGCATACGAGGACAAAATTGAGGGAGGCTTCCGACACTGCCAGATAAAGATACAACTCTTCTCCACCTTTGGGTGACACTAGCAACGGCGGACAAGCCAGATATCACTTCAATTCATCAAAAGCTGTCTGGCAGTTTGCCGTCCATTTTATCCCTCTTAGGGCCTTAACGAAGGGCTAGTACTTGTCGCCAGACTTTACGAGGAAGTGGGACAACGCTGCTAGACGTCTAGTCAATCACTGACGTCCTTTATACTCCACAGGGGAGCCATGTCTGCGAGGGCCTTAATCTTCTCTGGGTTTGCCTCAATTCCCCATTAGGAGACGATGAAACCCAAGAGTTTGCCAGAGGCTACCCCAAAGACACACTTAGTCGGATTCAGCTTCATGTGATACTTGCGGAGCACCTCAAACGACTCTACCAGGTCACGGACGTGGTCGCCGGTGGCCCTGCTCTTGATGAGCATGTCGTCGACATAGACCTCCATATTACGACCGATCTGTTTTTTAAACATCTTGTTGACCAGTCGTTGATAGGTTGCTCCCCCATTTTTTAGTCCGACGGGCATCACTTTGTAGCAGTAAGTACCCTGATCCGTCATGAACGAGGTGTGCTCCTCGTCCTCCGAACACATCTGAATCTGGTTGTAACCCAAATAGGTATCCATAAAGTTTAGTAGCTCATGTCCGGTTGTCGAGTCAACCAGCAGGTCGATCCTAGGCAAGGAAGAGCTGTCCTTCGGGCAGGCTTTGTTAACGTCGATAAAATCGACGCACATTTACCATTTTTCATTGCTTTTTTTCATAAGAATGACGTTAGAGAGCCAATCCGGGTAGTTGACTTCTCTAATAAATCATACTTCCAGCAGTTTCTTCACCTCCTCCCGAATGATGATCAGCTTTTTTACAGAGTGGTTTCTCCGCTTCTGCCTGACGGGCTTCTAGCCAGGACCAAGCCCCAGCTTGTGGACCATCACCTCAGCCAAAATCTCAGGCATGTCTGCTGGAGTCCACGTAAAAATATTAGCATTCCGTCACAGGAACGTGATCAACTCATCGCGCAGTGTTCTTGCGAGTGAGCCGTCGATCTGTACACACCTTTCTGATTCCTCCGGGTTCAGTGGGACTAGATCTGTGGCTTCGCCAAACTACGCTTGCTGTAGGTTTGTCTCGTCTCGATGATCAAATTTTCCAACGGTTCTAGTGCTATCGCTAGGGATAACCTGAGACATGTAGCATATCCGTCGTGTAACTTGGTTGCCTAACACCTCTCCTACACCGTAAGGCATTGGGAACTTCATCTTGAAGTGTGGAATCGAGGTGACTATCCTGAACGCTGTTAAGCACAGTTTGCCTAGTATAGCGTTATAAACAGAGGACAGGTCGACCACCAATAAGGTGAGTGTTCAACTCGCTATTTTTGGATACGTGCCCAAAGTGACATCCAGTTGGATTGTCCTTTGGACAAACACTGGCTCGCTGTCAATGCCATACAATGGACCTTCGGTAGGTTTTAATTGGTTCTTTTTTAAGCTTAGTTTAAAGAATGCATCCAAATAAAACAAGTCCTTTGAACTACTATTATCAATAAACACTCGCTTCAACTGGTACTCGACACTACCGTCTGAGACGAGCGCGGATACAACAAGGGGGTCAGCATGGGAGGACATTATATGAGTCAAATCATCATCATTGAAGCTAATGGTGTTATCCGCCGTGTGCTGCTTCTTCTCCCCAGTATGCTGCTCTTTGTCGTCGGCTGGGTTTTTGGCAGGTCGGGTGGTGACCATATTAACCACCCCTGCCGTAATTTGATTTCGGGGAGGTGACTGCTGCTACCCTTCTCCGCCAGCTGCTCTAGAATTCTGCCCAAGGCCCTTAACGAATTTAGTTAGGTGGCCTCTGCGAATTAGCACCTCAATCTCCCTCTGTAGGGTTTTACAATCTTCAGTAGAGTATCCAGCAGAGCGGTGTAAGTCGTAGTACTTCGACTGGTTTTCGGTATCCTTCTTCAGTGATTTTGGCCACTTCATAAATTTTTTTTCACGGATCTGCATGAGGACATTTGAGCATGTATCCATCATGGGCGTGAAGCTGGTGAGCCCGTAATCTCTGCATTCTTGCGGCCCAATTCTGTGCTGCTTCCGGCGGGAGTGATCACTACAGCTGTATTTTCTTTTACCATCTCCATGGATTGATCGATGCTGATCTGCCTGTTCTGGGTGTTTCACTTCGTTGGCCTCTTCTGCCGTTGCGTAGGCCCGGGTGATTGACTCCGCCTCCCGGAAGGTCTGGGGATTCTTATGTGCCAGGTGCTTGAAAAAGTCCCTGTAGATCAGCGTAGAGATGATGAAATTCGCCTGGCCTCTCCCACAAAGCGGTCCAGAAATCTCTGTGGGTTCTCTCCTGACTTCTGCTTGATGTGGGAGAGGTGCCATAGTTTCTTCTCTTCCCGTCGGCTCAAAGCGTACTAAGCTAGGAAAAGATCTCTGAGCTCCCGGAAGCTGCTGATGGTGCCTGAAGGGAGGTGATAAAATCAGATATGGGCATCTCCCTTCAGTGTGAGTGGAAAGTAGCGTCACATTGCTGAGTCTTCCAACCCTTGTAGACTCAGATGGGTTCAGAAGTGATCCAGATGATCAACTGGATCACTGCTCCCATCGTATGAGCCAAGAGAAGGCATCTTGAACATGGTGGCAATGGACGGTTTAGGATCTCTGTTGTGAAAGGAGATCTGTCAAGGTTAACAACGTGCTCATCGTCCTTGAACACGTGGTTCCAAATCTTATCCACCCGTAGATCTGCACGAGCAGCGTTGACATAAGCAACGTGCTCAACTCTGTTTTGTCCCCAGAGGGTCCAGTAGCCGACCGGCTACTGCCTCTAGCGGACCTGGCAGTTCTGGAAGCGCACTCCTGGACTGAGTTCCCATTTTCTACCCGAGAGTATCAGGAATTTTCTCTCCGGACTTTCTCCCAGCGTTCTGCTCCCGGAGGGCTCTTCAGGCCTGTTCTGACCTAGAGCACGCGAAGAGGCTGGGATTGGATTATTTGTCGGCCTCTTGGGCCTCCTGGCCGGCTTCTTTTTCCTCTGGCCACCCTTTCTAGTGACCAGTGCAGGGACGGTTGCTGGCAGAGCCACTTGCTGTGGCTGCTCTTGTCAAGAACAGAGTATTTGGAGCAGACGGTTGTTGGTCTGCATCTACTCCATCAGTCGCTGAAAGAAAGGCGCTGGCGCCCCGCCTGTCGTTCCATTTTCCACGGTACTAATAGCGTGGTCCTGGTCAGGAGAAATGGAGTCTCTAGCGGGATCGCTAGCTTGGGCTATCGTATTTACCATTATAGATGAATCTGGCAGAAAAAAGAGAGCGTTGCGAGGAATTGTGGTTGGCTTTTTGTAAACACTTCCCACAGACGGCGCCAATGATGCATCATTGGATCCAGACTTTGAACAGATTCGGGCTGATCTGCTTGTCTTGGTTTTGACTTCGTTCATTAAGTTTGGATCCTGCACACCACTAAAATGATTAGGAGGTCAGTGTATCGATAAAAAATTTTTCACCAAAAACACTCCAATGCTTAAGTTAATAAACAACCTTCAAAATCTAATAAGGTAACTCAAATTGAGAATTGAAAGAGAAAGAGTGCAAGAGTGTGTGGATCTCTAGTTGAAAGAGAGGCAATATCGTCTTCTTGAATCTAGATAGTGGGAAGGTAGTAAACGGCTGTAAGAAGCACGTTTGTATGCCTTGGGTTTTCTGAGTGTCAGCAGAAAGCAGAGAGCAAAGAGTTGTATGTCAGTGTCTCAGTTATCGTTGTGAGTGTTATGTGAGTAGAAGTTTTGCATGCCCTGAATGAGGATTGTAGGGCTTACTTAAAGGGTGGCAGGGTAATTTTCCTTTGTTGGAAGGTCGATCCCCTGCATCATTCTGGATGACCTTCCTTCTACAGGGAGGTGTAAGTTGTCAAATTTGCTGAGATTGTTTCCCATCCTCGCGGTCAGCGACTTTTCAAATCGCTCACCTTCCTTCCATGCATTTTACCATTGGAGAGCCCCAATTGGCGGGAGATTGAAAAAATTTGACACATTCCTTATGGGAAAGGCGTTGATTTTGTTAATATCCTTTTTTGGTGCTGGTTGAGTTCGTGGAAGGTGCTGGTCAGGGAAAGAGCCGTTGTTGACCGTCTGCTGGATCGTGGGCTCAAGTAGGCGAGGCCCGTGAAAAGCATTTTTATTTTTGGCCTGTTACTACAGTGATTCCGGTCAATGCTTGGATTAATCGTTCTAGGCGCGAGTTGGCCACCCGCCTGTATCTTAATTCGGTAAATGCTGGCATTGACCATCGGGAGAGCGTTTGGGCCTTTCACGATTTGGGCATTCACCTCCTGTTTGTTGGCCGTCCAACAAGCTATTTGGACCTTTTTTTGACCGTTAAGCCAGCCCAGTTACGATATATCCATCAAATTTGATATTCAAATAATATTAATACAATAAAAAGTTTTAAATAAAATTATATCTATTATTCTTTTGCTTTAAAAATCGCAATTGAATCTGATCCACCGTTGAAAAATCGCAACCCACAACTTACTATGCGATCTGAGGGAAGAAACAAATTCTACGCTTCTCAATTTCAGCCGTTAATTTGAATACCAAGGGTTATGATTTAATCAAAAGATTAATTAAAATTAATTATTTTGGAGGATGAAATCTTAACCATTTATCAATAATTCAATTAATATAATTAAAAGAAATAGGGGTTGATATTTAGATCGAGATTAGTGTATTTTAATTCTCTCAGCTACGAAATTTCAAATAGAATTGCAAATTGAAGTCATTCTATTTTTCAATTCAATCTCACCTATCAACACCTTGATTTCTCAAATCGAGACCCCATGGCGATGGAGAATCAAAAGCGCAGCGTTGATCGAAAGACGGTCAGCCCGTCGCCTCAGATTGTCCCCACGCCGGTGGTGCTCATCGCAGGCGTAAACAACCAACAGCTGCTTCAGAGCCCGGGGACGCCATCGCCGGAAGACGCCACGCAGATGAAGGCCTTGCTGCGGCGGCTGGAAGGGATCAACGCCGAGAGCCGGAAATTGCTAGAGCAGCTGTTCCGGTTGCTTGAGAAGGACATGAGGCTGGAGAAGTACATAAGGGAAGACTAGATGATCCTAGGGTTAGCCATATGTGGGAATTGGTTGAGCACATACTTGCTCACAATCAAGGCCCTGTCAATCTCGATGGGTTGATGAGGAGCGGCTCTGATGACGCCGTGCATAAGGGCATCGTGAGTGACGATGATCACGACAAGGAAGACAGGCTAGAAAAGTTCAAGATTCGAACGCTCATCGTGGATGAAGAAGACACCAAAATTGAAATTCCAAAGAACTATGGGAAATGAGCCCCAAAACCTAGTGCATCGTTCTGATTTGGCATCTCGGTAAGGTTTTCAGACATCTCTCTTTGGAACATATATGAAATTCTACTTATACGGAAGACTTGGAAGAAATTAAAATGGTGAATAAATATGTATTAGTTAAATATTGTATCCAAACATGGAAGTAAGCCTTACCAATATGGTCGCTGTCTAAATCTGTCTGACTCCATCACTCCTTTGATGATTCTCTCGGTCCTAACGCATTTGTTAATTTGAATTGTTGATCAAAACTCAACTCGGTGGAAATTTAGAGTCCCTCTGGGCGGCCATTGCGAGTGATATTCAGTTTTAAGATCTCTGGTTGGAATGTTAGCATGAATCAAATCGACCAGTTTTATTTTCCGGACTGCGATGATCTGCTTTACTGGTAAGATCTCTGGTTCAAGTGCATAATGGCCCAACTACGACAAAGAATAGAATAGAAGTATCTGATTTCTTCCTCCATTTTTCCACTTTGATTGGCCCAAGAGATTGAGTGGCATTTGCTGAAACTCGAGCAACATCTCAAAAGCTCACTTCGGATATGAAACATTGAGTATGCAGAAATATTCTAGTTATTTTCATTAAGATGGTTTGATAACAGATTACTTCTTTCAAACCACGCCCTCCAAGCCTGCCTAATCAAGTGAAGTGCCCTTCCCATTGCTCTGAAATTCGGAGACTCAGCATCGGTGAAGAAAGATGAGGTTGTATCAACTGAAAAATAAAATGAAAATGAAAATAGTTGCAAACTACACAGACCTCAAATTTCATATTCTATGCTCCTGCCATTCTCAATAATAAATAAATATATAAAATATTAAATAAATAGATATAATCGACTTTTTACAATTTCCATCCGGACCCTCGGGGTTTTATGTTGTGGGCCACGTACTCCCACCACAGTGAATATTCCCCACCCTCTTAAGAGAGAGTAGGCCCATTGGGCCTGAGGTTCCCACCACAGTGAATGTTCCCCACCCTCTTAAGAGAGAGTAGGCCCATTGGGCCTCAAGCTCCCACCACAGTGAATATTCCCCACCCTCTTTAGAGAGAGTAGGCCCATTGGGCCTGAGCCTCCCACCACAGTGAATGTTCCGGTTCCATCGACTGCCATTCGGAGTCTACTAACTTGATCGAGCCCGATCTTCAATGGGCTCAAGCCGGCCCAATAAGCCCAAGCCGCCTTTGAGTCATCTATTTGAACCCGTTGCCCTGCTCTGCCCAGGATCGGGGATTGATATGCACCGGCCCATATTTTTTTCAAAAAAAATTAAAATTTTATTTTATTTTATATTTTAAATATTTAACATTATCGTAATATTTTATTTTAACATTTTAATATTTAACATTATATGTTTATAATAATTTAAATTTTGTATAAATATCTTATTTCATTATTTATAGAAATATTTTACTTGAGTTTCAAATGTGTATGATCTGATCAATATTAATAATTAATTGAGTAAATAAAAATTTAAAAGATATTTGAAATTAAAATCGATAGTAAAAGGGCATCCCTTCCACCTTGATCTCTTAACCATTGAATAAATTATTATTCAAAATTATTATTATTTATCCATTAATATCATATATGATTCTTTTAAGGGGTATAAATTTTATATGTTGTATATTTATAATTTTAATAAAAATAATATCATAATTAGAACTAATTTATCGATCAAATGTTTAAATCATTTCAATTGTGTCTTTAATTTTCATTGAGCTATCTATTTGAAAAATAATTTGAGTATTTATAAACACCCCTAATCGATCACTTGGCATCTTTAGGCGTCATGATGATGATTTTTCTTTTACCTTTTTATAATAAATTTAAAAAATAAAATAATCTAAAAAATACGGCCGACAAAAAAGCTGAAGTTATTGGCTGGATACATCACCTGAACAGAGTGGGACCGACTATGTTCCGGTGAGCCGTCAAATCGCTATTTTTCCTTTTTTGTTTTTTTTTTGCCCTCAGATTTTCCTTCTTTCCAATCTCAAACTTTCTCCATATGATTTTCTGGATTTTAAATATATTTTAATTATTTTTTAAAAGTAAATAATTAATTTATAAGGTTTGTCTTTTGGGTAATAGGAATAATTCCAGAGTGGGAATAAACTCGTTCTTAATTACAATATAATAAACTTTAATTTGTTAAGTTTATAAAAAAAAAAATTTAAGGAAAAAAAGTTTCATTTAATTTCTAAAACTGCTTAGAATTAAAACAAATAAAAAACAAATATATTTTATTGAATTTTTGTAATACAACATTACGATTCGATGAATACAACTATTATTTTTTATAGTATTTGTATATATTTTGCGTATGATATAAATAGCTAAATACCTATAAAGTATCTAGGCCCGACTTGGGAACCTAGCATGACAATTCCCGCGGCAACGTCTCTCATTGACCCCATGAGGAGCAATAGATCCCGCAAAAGTTGTCGTGATTCTTACGATGGGGGATCGACATGCCCAGCCCGTCAGTCATCGTGCCACAGCAAATGTCATCAGAGTCGGGCACCCTCCAACCAAAGGTCATTCGAGGTTGTATCGACCGATGATGGGGCCCGAACCACAAGAAAGTGAACCACCTTGCACGACGTTGGCCCACCTGCCAGGGGTGTAGGACCGAGTCCACGGAACACAGAGATCATAGGCCAGAGCACCAACCAAAGCACTTCGATGACCCTCCAAAGCGATGTACGTAAGTCGCGCACCTTGGATGGCTAACTAGTCTCAAGGGCATAGCACGCCTTCCGTCTGTAACTACACCGAATACAGGCAAGTCTTGCATACATCATACTACTTGCTTGAATCATGCTATTATTAATAAAATTGTCATTGTGTTTGCCCATATGAGTGCTTACATAATATTGCATAAAATCAAATGACCTAGACTGCCTCTCAGTCAGGTGAAATCTCCTTCACCTGTTAAAACCTCGGTCCCGTTGCCAAGTGCCCAGAAATGGTTGAATTTTAACCTCAATCCCAAACCAAGCGGCCCATACATGGTCAAATTTGAACATTGATCCTGTACCAAGCGACCTATACGCGGTCACATTTTAATCTCGGTCCTATAATGAGCAGCCCATACACAGTCAGATTTTAACCACAGTTTCGTCACGAAGTGACCCATGCACAATCGGATACCAAACCTCAGGGGGCTTTTTCAAGCATGTGTGCGACAACTCTCACCTAAAAGAACGAGCACCGTCAATCTAAAATAGTCGGCAGATTAGGATTAGATGTGTGAAAGCCATGACATCCTCTAATAGAACCAAGCACCGATGGGTACATGCAGGCGACGGCCTATGCTAGCAAAAACCCAATGACAATAGACACAAGGCTTAGCCGGTAACCACGTGTTCGTAGTGCCATGGCCTCCTCCCAACAGGAGCGAGTGTAGCCGAGGGTGCACAACTAAATCGACCCCGGTGGCGACAATGTCAATAGTGCTCACCTGGCTCTTCATCCCTCTTACCGCTCACTCCTGAATCGTGCCCTCACAGTAATGTGATCCGGTCCAAAGCCCAAGATTTCTCCTCAGTAATCTTTTGGACCTCGCATAAGGCTCAGGTAGCCTACGGTCGAAGCGAGTGGTCGGCACCAGACTCAACGGTGCCTCGGCAACAGTATTTAGCTAGCGAGCAGCAAAGCGTCAGACGAAAATGTCCAGCACACAATAGAAATGTCAGTAACAATAATCGAAGCAGTCTGGGTACTTCATTAAAGAATTAGGGTATACACATCTGAAGGTGTCGAACGGCCTCAAAAGATACAAGATGCTATCTACGCCTACGGCCTAATCAGATAAGTATCCTTCGGTCGACGGCCCCCTGCAGAATGTGGCACAGGCCCTCTGCCCTCTCTAACCGGAAAGCTGATAAGGTTCGAGCAACGAGAAGCTCCAGCCTTCCTCAAGTCCAGAAAGCCAACAAGGAAGTCAGGCGCATCCGAGGAAATTATCCGTCTACAGAAACGGATGCCATCCTAAAACCGCTCATCTAAGATGGGGACCACCTCCTCATAATGAAGCCTGATTCTCAGCTCGCCCTCAAGTGATACAATTCTATTCATGGCATGGGCATGGGTATCGCAGAGCTCTCCCAATCTCACCTTAGACTCGAATAGAGCATGGTCAAGGTAGTTGGAACACGCTTGACTGTGCAGCGCATCCCCGACAGCAGTATTGACGTGGCACTCCATCTCGTCGGTGACACGATTAGTTTGCACATACAACAAGTGAGCAATCTCATTTCACTGTAGGAGCACGGCCTCCTCCAACCAGTAAGGCACCCTCTAAGGCTGCAAAACAGAAAAGAGTGATCAGCCAAAGATAGCATCGACAAAATTTATATGCAGAGATCTATACTACTTCCTAACGAGACGGGCATACCTGGCAAGAAGACCCAACAGATTCAAGGCCTAGAGGTTCCCTAAGGGCGCCATGGGGCTCGAAGAATGGAACACTCAGGTGGCGTCCTTCCTCGGCGGCGGCCCCATTCACTGAGTCCACTTCTTCGATTTCCTCCACCATTCGACCGTCCCCACTTCCTTCCTCGGTCAAAGGCTTAGGGAAAGAGGAAGACGACGCTCCCCGTTCCAGGGTGAGCAAAGTCAAAATGTTGATAATGTCTCGATCAACCATCCAAAAGGCAATAGCGTAAACAGAGATATATGCGGAGGCCAAGTGGTGAAAAGAATGGTTGAAGGCTAGCACTTAAATATACAATGCCCCATCCAAGCAATGACGTTGTTTAGAGAAGCTGAAGTGGCACATCCTCATAATAGCCTCTCCACATGCCCGCACCCTCAGGTGCTGCGGCGCGTCTACGTGCTATCTCGTCATTATGACCAACGTGATGTCCTCTGTGCAAAGCACTGACAGCCAATAGTCCTAGTGCCCAAATCCTCTACTCGGTGGCGCGGTGCCAATCATAATGACCCGACATGCCATTTTCTAAGAACAGTAGATGGACATCACATGGCCTTTACAAGCTCGAGACTAATTTTCCCAGCTAGACTCCCTGCCAAGCGTTCGGATGACCGATCGAGCGATGAATCACCAGGGTGCCAAGGCGCTAGTTGGCTGAACATCAAGTCATCAAGATGTCAAGCAACAGAAGATGCTTGACCCTAGCAAGCTTGAGGTGGGATCGGTCGACCCCTGTCTCCACCAAGCACAGAGACGAGTAGCCATGAGCCAAACTTCAGAAGAATGAGCTTCTAGAGCACCAGACTGCCAAGCCAACATAACTCAAGCGGCAGTTGACAAATATTCCAAGTGCTCCAACCATTCGCACCAAGCAAAAACACTAGGGCCATAAAGACAAAAGGTATTTAGTAGTTCAT
>JAOVVI020014793.1:0-11391 GCA_028571085.2 Nepenthes alata | reverse complement strand
CGACTGCAGGTGGCGGGCGCTAGCTCAGAAAATGCAAGCCAATGAGAGAAAAAGTCAACGCTACAAGCCACGGCGCACGCCGTCCTCCAAACAACTCAACCAAACCATGCACGGGCAGCAGACCAAGCATTGTTCACGCCCGACGATGGTTTCCTTGCCTCCGCAAGGTGACAACTGACGTCACTGGCCACCACAAGCACACAGCGGCCGACGAATCCTGACAAACCACTTATCGGGGGTTCCGGGTCCCAAAGCCTCCCAGAGGAGCCTATAAATAGCCGCTCCTGCTAAGGGAAGGAGAGAGCTGAATCCTAAGTCCAACTGGTGACTAGAGATCAAGTATCTGATCCTTCACCAAAAAATTCCAGGTCTCGAGGAGAAAGAACCAACTCTCTTCCCTCGAGTCACTGCCACTTCCCGAAGAAGTTAGTGAGCCACCCATAGCAGTGTAACTCTCGGAGCCCAAACTTCCAAATGCATCCCACTCACACTCCCCTCATCCCTGCATCTTTACATTATCATCACGTTTATTCCTAAGCGTGCATTCCTCCATTCATTACGGAAGGTTTCTGACTTGAGTGTCAGAGTGTTTGCGGTGGGATAACCTTCCGCCATCTTCTGACCTCTTATTTGTAGTTTGTGGTGTGCAGGTTCCAAGTTAACAGCGATGGGAACCGGACCCGATCCAGATCGACCCACAGCGGAAGATTAGAAGGCTCTCTAATTTGTACCACAACTGGAAACTAGGGACGTATCATTGGCGCCGTCTGTGGGAACGGCGAGAAAAGTCTAACTACCAATCCTAACGTTCACTCTTTTACTCTAGAGATGGTCAACACAAGGGCGTAGACTAGCGCACCGGTGAGGGACACATTGCCCCCTCAGTGGGCAGCCATGCTGGTGAACAGCTCGAGCTTGACATCCGCAAGCTGGCTGTGGACGTGGATGACGTGAAGCGGATGCTTAAGGCGTTGTACGCTTGCGTCGGAGCACAGCGGCTGGGAACCGCTCCCCCGAATCCTCAGGCATCCACCTCCAGGTGCAGGAAGCCTGAGAAGAAGGCCCCGGCCGCAAGAGCAATTAAGCCTGACGACGCCGAGGCCCAAGCCATCTCTGGCAGCAGGGCCCAGATAACAGCTCAGAGCCTCCTAATCGAAGACGCGTGGTGAGAAAGCTCGGAGTGGCGGAATTCTCGCAACTTTCGCAACAACAGGAAGCACCCGACAAGAGGAGAGAGCTCATGCAGTACGCGACCAACCTGCACAAATGGTCGCCACGATCTGCGTAGCCCCCAAGAGAATTCTGAACTCAGGGACTTCATCAATGCAAAGAGGAACAGGTCAATCCCTCTTATAGAGGAGAAAGAAAAGAAGATATGACAACACATGTTTAAGGGGGAGTCCGGACAACAAGTGCTCGACCTCCGGAGGTCACCATTCACCATGGACATCTGAAAGCAACCACTCCCCCTCAAGTTCAAAATGCCAACACTAGATCCTTACGACGACAGTACAGACCCGATGGACCATTTTGACTACTTCCGTATGCTGCTGTCCTTCCACGGGGTGAGCAAAGCCGTTGTGTGCCGATGCTTTCCCCTGACGCTTAGGGGGAAATATCAGGCTTTGGTTCCATGGCCTTCAGCCCAACTCCATTCGCTCTTTCGACAAGCTCACGGATTGCTTCCTGTGGCAATTTGCTTCCAGCCGGATAGAAGAAAAACAGCCCTGACACAGGTGTCCACCTTTACCAGAAGCTGGAGGAAAACCTAAAGCGGTTCCTCAACTGCTTCACTGCTGAAACTCGCCGAATCCCCCAACTCTCCGACGAGATGAAGCTGAGCAACTTCAGCGCCACATTAGCAGTTGGAGAGTTCTTCAAGCACATGACGTACCAGTGCCCCCAGTCCTTCCGGGAAGTTAAGGCCATCTCTTGAGCCTACATTGCGGCTAAGGAGGGTAACGAGGCTAAGCGTCCTGAACATGCGGACTGATAACCAGAAGGGCTTGCCATCGGGAAGAAGAGAAATGGAGATGGCAGCCACTCTCGGGAACCTCGTAAGCAGCTAAGGTCCGAGATAAGTGTCCGAAAGGAGTTTAGGCCCTTCACCCTGATTCCCCTAAACAATACTCGCTCAAACATTTTAATGCAGATTCGAGACGAGAAGTACTTGGGGTGGCCCAAAGCGTCAAGGAACCCTGAGGACGGAAACCAGACGAAGTACTGCCACCATTATCGGGCTCTAGGGCACACCACCGAGGACTATCGGACTCTGCGGAGGGAGATCAAAGACTTTATCTGCCGCTGATACCTCACTCGGTTCCTGAGGAGCTTGGGGCAAGCTCCGGAGTCCGTCGAAGATGAAGCCAGAGATCCACCGAGGAACCGAGTAGCTGCTGGAGTCATCAATATAATCTCCAGCAAACCGGCAAGGAGCAACAACCGCGACTGGCCAGAGCCCGCATCCTACAACAAGAGAGCGAGGATAGGGGTTAGGACTGATGTCATTAGTTTTAGCGACGACGATTTGACACAAGTAACTTCCTAGCCACCAACAACGTTGCAGAGTACAAAGCCCTTCTTGCAGGACTCCGACTGGCCAGGGAATGCGCTGTTAGAGCACCAGTCGTGCGCAGTGACTCTGAATTAGTGGTCAACCAAATCCAGGGAACCTTCGAAGTATCAAACCCGCAACTCGCTAAATATTTGGCAAAGGCAAAAGCCCAAGTCTAGGCGTTCAAGAAGTTCAAATTTGAACACATCCCGAGAGCTGAGAACAGGAAGGCCGACCAACTGGACAAGGACGCAGCAACGGGATCCCAGGAGCAATACGCCAAGAGCATGCGGGAAGTTCTCGCTGTGCCAACCGTTGACAGCCCAAAACTGGATGACCCCATACTGCAAGTACCTGACGGACGAAACACTGCCAAAAAACCTCAAAGAGGCCAAGCGGGAAGGAAGACGGTAGGCTGGTACACAATTATCGATGGGAGGTTATATCAGCGGGGTTATTCAACTCCCTACCTAAAACGCCTCACTCCGTGGGAAGCAGAATACGTGCTAGGCAAAGTCTACCTTGGGGTATGTGGCTCACACGTCGGAAGGAAAAACCTCACATTCAAGATTATACGGCAGGATTTGTTTTAGCCCACGATGAAGCGAGAGCTGCCAGGTCCATGGGTCCCTGACCCATCAGTCGCGCATGGAGCTGCGGAGCTTGCAGTCCCTGTGACCGTTCACACAATGGGGACTCGACATCCTCGAGCCCATGCCCTTGGCCTCCGGACAAAGAAAGTTCATCATCGTCGGTATCGACTACTTCACCGAATAGGTCGAGGCGACTCCTCTAGCACGGATAACCGAGCAGAATTCAATAGAGTTTATCCGTCAGAACATCGTTTGTCGGTTTGAGATTTCGATGTCATAGTGACTGACAATGGAACCCAGTTTAATAGCAAACGGTTTATCAAGTACTGCGCGAGCTTTCACATCATAATGGTTAACATGTTAGTGGCGTATCCATAAGCCAACGGCCAGGTTGAAGTAACCAACCGGACACTGTTGTATGGATTGAAGACTAAGCTTGAGGACGCAGGGAGTTCCTGGGCTGAGGAATTACCTTCGGTGCTCTGGTCTTACCGCATGACCCTGCGGGAACCTACAAGAGAAACGCCCTTCAGTCTCTGCTACGGGACTGAAGCGGTCGTCCCCGTCGAAGTGGGAATCCCCAGCCTTTGGGTCGAATGCTTCGACCCCACCGGCAACTTCCAAAGGCCCAGGGAATACCTGGACCTACTCCCAAAAGTTCGTGATACGGCACGCCTAAGGACGATAGCCTACCAACAGCGCATGGCTCGATACTACAATAGGCGAGTGAAGGCTCGTCTGCTCGAGGTCGGGAATCTAATCCTCCAGAGTATAGAGGCGACAGGCAAGACCGCCAACAGGAACAAATTCTCGCCGAACTGGGAGGGGTCGTTCCTTGTCTTGGCGATCCTCTGAAATGGGGCATTCAAGCTACGCACCCAGGATGGCAAACTAGTCCTTCGGACCTAGAATGCTGCCTATCTTAAGAAGTACTACCAATAAAGCGTAAGAACGCCCAAGTAAGTCGTGTATACACGAATCGAAATGTTTGTACATGTATCACGTCTTTATTAATGAAATCATTATTATTGCTATCTACTTGATTGCTCTTGCGAATGTATGCTTGCTTACCATTTCGATAGAGTATAAATGGCCTAAACTGCCCCTAAGTCAGGAGGATAGACGTCCGCCTGTAAAATGAAAAACATTGGCTCCGCGCCAAGCGACCGATACGCTGTCGAATTCCGAACTTCGGTTCCATGCCGAAAGGCCCTTAGCGGCCGTAAAACCTTGGCTCCACGCCAAGCGGCCCACACACGGTTGAATTTCGAACTTCAACTCCGCGCCGAAAGGTCCTTAACGACAGTAAAACCTCGGCTCTACGCCAAGAGGCTTGCACGCGGTTGGATTCCGGACTTCGGCTCCGCGCCGAAAGGCACTTAGGGCCATAAAACCTCAGCTGTGCGCCGAGCGACCCACCCGCGGTTGAACCTTGAGCTCCAGCTCTGCGCCGGATGGCTCCAAGCAGGCACAGAACCATAGTTCTGTGCCAAGCGGCCTATACGCGGTCGAACAAGTAGGCCAGGGGCTCCGAAAGCTCCTAATAGAACGGCCATAAAAACCTTAGGGGGCCTAAACGGCAGGCATGCAACGACCTTCTTAGGAGAAGAGTGTGTCCTTAGTCAACGACAGTCAATGGGCTAGGACCATACGCATGAGAGCGATGACGCCCCAAGCAGGGTCGAGCACCAAGGCAGTGTCGTGTGCGCTACGACCTCAAACCCAGAGTCCGACTGCTGTGGCCTCAAAACCTAGCTGGCCTTCAAGAGGCTCCACCAGGCGTGCGACGACGTCCAATCCACTGAACCGAGCATCCCACTACGCGGGAGATGCGACGACATCTTCAACCGAAGGACAAGTACAGCGCAAGAGGCTCCAGAAGCGACCCTTGATGACAATAGCAAAACAGCTTAGCCAACGCAAGGATAAGATCCATGTCACCAAAAAGAAGGCAAGAAGAAAAGGAGTATCCATTATTCAAGACAAAGATTACGAAGGCCTTCTAGAAAAACTATATACCCAAAAGATGAACAAAAGGCCATTGTCCTATGAACTCGGGGGTCCTGCCTCTTTCGAGTAGTCAACCAGGTGCAAGCGATCATCGACCTCATCATTGCGAGGATCGAGGATTCTAGCAGGAACATCCGGAGCGGCAACGGAGACTATGCGGCGACACATGCGTATGCTATCCAAAAACCTTGCATCCAGAAGTTGGGTGACCTTCAGAGAGAGCCGAACTCGTGAGCCAGCCTCAGCTCGGGCGCACCACTCAGCCGTTCGATCTCCTATCTTGGGCCGGCAACCTCATTCCTCAAGCGCTGCTCGGTCGCTCGCTCGCCCTCTTCCATAGCCCGGCGGGCACACTCGTCACGCTAAACGAGAGTGGTGTAGAAAAGGCAGACTACATTCGGAGTCTGCGAGAGGTAAAGAAGGACAAACTGTCCATCAGTCTTGACCAGTTTAAGGGTACCACAAAGGAAGTCAGTGAACAAAATCTTCTGCTTGATGAGCAAAGTCATCATACCTCAACCAAGGCTACCTCCATGGTGCTAGGAGGCTCCTACGCGACTCTAGGATCGAAGATGCCTAGGGGCTCCAACCGCTCCACCACGTCAATCATCTCGCCCTCCGGTGCCACGTCGACGGCAGTCCCATCGAGGGCCTCCTCGGGTAGGACAGCCTCATCGACCGCCTTAGGGCCAAGGTCCAAGGTCAGACGGCTCAGGTGGCGCACACTGTGAAACCTTGACCTCCTCTGGTACATCTGGGAGCGCAAAAGCAAGCTCAAAACCTGTTGTGTCAAGGGGCTCTATCGAGCCAGACTCTACCTCCTCGCCACAAGATACGGCCGCTCCTCCAAAAGACTCGGTCGACGACTCGCCACCAGATACGGCCGCCTTGACACCAAATGGGGAGCCCGGCGCAGATCCCTCCCTGAAAGGAAGATCAACCACGGGGATGCCATACTCCGCTAAAGCAATGGCTGGAATAGGATACTGATCGGCGGCTTCCTCCAACGGCGACGGCTCTGGCTCCTATGCGGTGGCAATAGTCGTGGTGGGCGATAATTGAGCAGGCTTGGCGAACTGGCCCGACATGGCCGGAAACTTCAAAGCCCTCCTCCTAGTGGTGCCACCAGCTCCTCTCAGGCTCTTCAAAGCCGCCATGTCCTCGTCAGAAGAAGACTCCAAAGATAGCAACGAGTCGCCCCGCTCGGGCGACTCCCTGGGTGGCTCCCTCGGGAACAAGGCCCCAGCTTTTCTCTTCTTGGAGGCGCCTGCCGCCACTCTGCTCGCCCAATCCCAACCAACAGCTGCGAACATCTCTGGGGTCAAGTAATACCCCTGCTTGGCAAAGGTCTCTATCGTGGCCTCTATATTGCCAATGAGATCTTTCTCCAACCTCACCTCCTCATCACTCACGCTCCTAGAGAAGAAGTCGCTCACGGGGCCCCACATTGTCGAAAACTCCCATTCTAGAAGGAGTGCTAGGAAGAAGTAACGATTCTTCCAATTCTTCACAAAGTCCGAATTTGTCCCCCGGAAGCTGAAGCCCGCTTGAGGAGACATGGAAAGCCAATCCTCCGTTTGGACAAAGCATAAGATTACCTTCAGCGAACGTGGATTGAACGCGCCACTATGAAGCCTGACGAAGACGCACATCGTCACCAGATAACAAATGGCGTTGGGATGAAGTCGGGCCACAGGGACTTTAAGTGCCTCGAAGAGACCATAAAGATCAAGCTTCATGAGAAAACGAAGGCCTCCCGCAGATGGTGCTCATACACCGTGATGAAGCCCTGGGGGGCACGTTCGCTCTACTCTCCTCTCTAGGAAGGAGGTGGAGCCATGAAGCCAGTAGCTAGGAATGTCATATTCTACCCTCAGAGCGGCGACGATGCTCGACATACGGACCGTCTTAATATCGCTCACATTCTGGCTAATCGATGAAGAAGGAGAGCCTTTTTTTTCGTTATGCTTGGAGCAGGAAAATGGCAAAGTGTGAAAAACGGGAGTTAGTGCCCTTTAAATAGGAAGTGCTTGGGAAGACGAAGCAGCGTCGCGCAAAAAAACGCAAAGGACGCCCCAAATGATGGCCATGACACCTGTCCCCTCAACAGGATGCAGCAAGTCATTCCAAGGCGGCCCATCATGGCACTTGACAAACTGCCACCCTACTCACGCCGCAGTCACCTGCCAAATCCTAACTGTCACACCTGCATTTAATACGACAATGCTGGCAATTGGAAGCGACGATGGTAACCCTTCCAGAATCCGGGGCCGGAAGGATAAACAAGTCACCCGAACGCAACAAATTGCAATAAACAATTTGCTCAGTTAAGTAAAGAAATTTCATTAAGTAATTCCACTAATAAAGTTTCTTTACAGGAAAAGTCGACCAGTGGTCGCACAATACAACTATCTGCCCCCTCCGAGCTCGGCGGGGTCGGAAGTCATGAACTCTGTCAGTTCCGAGCGCATCCTGGCACCTGAATTCCAAGAGTCCAAGAGGCAGATGCAAAAGCCTGGCACCGCCAACGAAGCTATTCTTCGGCTAAGCTGAATACCTTCCTAGAATCTCCTTTCTAGCAAGGGAGCCAGCTCTTTCGGCCGGATTCTCAATCTCAGCTCAGCCTCCTGCCACACATGGATGACGTGTTCCTTCCTAAGCCGCACTCAGCATTGCTCGAGCTCCTCCTGAAGAGCAACGATCCAGCTTTGAGCCTGCAAGTTGGCGTCATCCAGTTGCGACACCCTCGCCTCCGCCTCCAACCATGCTTGCTCGAAGTGAGTCGTTCGTGCCCGAGTCTGTTTGACCTCGCCAACGACAACCTGCACCCGGGCCTCCATGTCTTCCATTGCCCTCAGGACGCGACAGAGTGACGGACCAGCTCCCCCAGGCCTTCAACACCAAGAGGAGTTGGACGCCCCATCGAATTCAGAGCCTGACAGTGCCCTCAGGAACCTCATCGGCCCAATGACTGAATGCTCCGAATGATAACCCTCCGGTGCCACCGCGGCAGGCACATCCTCGTCATGACCCCTCAACGCTTGCTCTCCCCATCGAGATTCCTTAGTGGGAGGTTCAAACTCTGAAGAAAAAAATGACCTTGCCATCAACGTCATCACAACGAAAAAGAAGGAAGGGAACAACTGCAGGCGACTAAAGGGTGCCAGATTTAGAGAGATTCTTGGCGCTTAAATAGCTAAAGCTCCCCAAGGAAACAACGTCGTTTAACTAAGGGAGGTCGCTCAACCGTCCAATGAAATCCCTCCATGTGGTGACGCCCCAAAACATCGCACCTTTCCAAGGAAGGCCATTATAACGCAACGACCCTGCAGTTCTCTACGCATTAAATACAGGCGATCCCTGATTGACACCCTCTCCATAAATGCCGATCAGCTAGCCCAGGCATGAAACTGACGACACCAGCCCACAAAGGGTTCCCACTAGACCATCCTGCCAACAGTCCAAGCACGAGCTCGAGGGATGGCCCTAGTGGGGACAGCAGAAGATGACTAGACATTCATAAGCAAGCAATCGAGCATGTATGGCGGCGAGAGGGCCCCAATGCCCTTGAGTCATAACGTGCGAAGCGACAAAAAAGAAGATTCAATGGCACCAGATATAAAAGGCAAACTACTACTTTTATTCATTGAAATTGTTATTTACAAAGTACAAAGCTTGCATCAACAAAAGTGCGAAAGAGCAAAAAATATGGCAGAGTACAAGAAGCTCAGCATAACGACACCACTAGGGGGGACCAGCTTGGGGAATGTGAGCACATTAGCTCATTCTTGTAGCATCACCCCAACGCCGATTCCGCTCCCGAACGGGCGTCGTAGATGCCGATCCCACACGGTCGGTGCGAGAAGGACCACTGCAGGCGGAGGAAAAGCATCTATCAGGAGTCTCGCCCGGGCTGCGACTCGCTCGCATGCACCCCAAGGGGACTCCAGGTTCCACCTCCTCTCCAAGCAACATATTTGGACCACTACTCGCGGTAGGAGACGGCATCAGCACACTATCAAGAGAACGAAATCCCCTGGAACGACGTGCCAGCCCCGTTGCATCCCACCTACGGACTGGAGTCTTGGCTAGCCAGGAAAGAGGCACATGACAATAGCAGAATGGCCGGATCACCCTCGTTACAACGAGGAATCGTCCACGGAAAGGGCGTGACGATAGGCTTTAAAAACAACATCAGATCTTCCACAAATCCATCTGATTCCCTTGCGGAACCCCAGAGGGCGCAGGGCAACCCAAGGACTTTGCATCACTCTATAATGAATGACTAAGTGTGGGTCACCCAAGCTGAGGAACTCCCCAATTTATAGCCGAGCCAATGCTCGACGAGCTCCCAAAGAGGCACGCCACCCGATGGTCGTCTTTCAAAAAATAGGAAACCCATCAATTCGAAGTCGGACCTCAGACGACGAATCTTTCCTAACAGGGCACAGAATCCCTGCACTGCCTCTAAAAGGCTGCATATTCAAATGGAGAAGGAACGACGCCATAAGGAGATGAAGACCAGCGCATCTCGAGGGAAGCCCACGCAAACAGCCAGCTGGACCCACCTTGGACATGCCAGGCCCCGGCAATGGGCCATCCCCAGGCATGGGGAGCTAGTGATGGGTCCAACTCGGGAATGGGCCAAGAACAGCGAAGCCCAGTTGAAGGGGCGCGGGTTCGATCAAGCAGAAGGCCCAAACCCCCTATGAAGCCCAAAGAATCTTAGTGCACGGCCCACATCGTGTCCCAAACGAGCAACCAATCAGCGAGCCCTTACAACCTGCAGAGGCGATTGCAGGCAGCGGCCGCCAGCTCAGAAAATGTTAGCCAATGGGAGAAAATGTCAACGTTGTAAGCCACAGCACACGCCATCTTCGCAACCACTCAACCAATCCATGCGCAGGCAGCAAACCAAGCGTTGTTCACGCTCGACAACAATCTCCTTGCCTCCGCAAGACGACAACTGACGTCGTTGGCCACCACTAGCGCACAACGGCCGACGAATCCCGGTAAACCACTTGTTAGGGGTTCCGACTCCCAAAGCCTCCCAGATGGGGCCTATAAATACCCTCTTCTGTTAAGGGGAGGCGAGAGTTGAATCCTAAGCCCAAACGGTGGCTAGAGATCAAGCATCCGATCCTTCACCAATAAATTCCAGGTCTCGAGGAGAAAGAACCAACTTTCTTCCCTCAAGCCACCGTCACTTCTCGGCGAAGTTAGTGAGTCACCCATAGCGGTGTAACTCTCGGAGCCCAGACCTCCAAATGCATCCTACTCACACTCGCTTCATCCCTGCATCTTTGCATTTTCGTCACGTTTACTCCTAAGAGTGCATTCCTCCGTTCATTGCGGAAGGTTTCTGACTTAAGCGTCAAAGTGTTTGCGGTGGGACAATCTTCCTCCGTCCTCCGACCTCATGTTTATAATTTGTGGTGTGCATGTTCCAGGTTAACAGTGATGGAGACTGGACCCGATCCAAATTGACCCGCAGCGGAAGATCGGAAGGCTTTCTAATCCATACCACAACCTGGAACCAAGGGCGCATCAACAACATATTAAAATCTACCCGATTACAGAAAATTTAGGTTGTTTTATGAAAAACTCTTCCAAGGAAATAACAACATGATTATCAAATCTGTTTGTTTCAATTTTGAATTTACTATCAGAAAACTCAATAAAATATCAAAATTATGCTTTCCACAATTATCTATTGGTCATAAAAAAATGTTTACCACCTTTTTCTAAATTTAATTTATATGATCATCTTTAGAGAGTTTGTAATGGTAGAAACAATGATTTATATGCTTAAAAACATAAATATAGGCCAAATTTGAGGCAATATTTATAATATGCAATCAGGATTTGATTTAATGTCATATATAATTTTATTTGTATTTTTTGTATTTTTTACAAGAATTATCCATTAATTTTATGCAAGTTTATATGCATTATAGATGATATTTCACTCATTGAAAAATATAATTATATCACTTGATTTGAACTGCCAAACGGTAATTTTCATATAAACATTTAGATTACCGCCAGATATTTTTCTAATAATCTCCAAATTTACAATATGTACATCAGCAATTTCATGACAAATTTGAGTTACTTACATTGTTAACTATTTTAAGGTAATTTTTATTAATAATTAGTGTACCGCTTACTGTCGCACCTGACTTACTGACTTTATAAAAATTAACAATCATTTCCAGGTTATAAATAAATTAT
>JAOVVI020014792.1:0-11391 GCA_028571085.2 Nepenthes alata | reverse complement strand
CCATTACGTCCGACGGTCAACATATCGTCTACATATACAAGAAGAACAACAAAGTCATCATCCGAAAACTTCTGTATAAATACGTAATGGTCACGACTTGTCCGTCGGTACTCCTGATTGGTCATGACTGACTCAAACTTCTTGTACCATTGCCTAGGAGCATGCTTCAACCCGTACAGACTTTTCCTTAGACGACAAACAAGCTTCTCCTTCCTATTTGTTTTGAACCATTCCGGTTGCTTCATATAAATCTCCTCCTCAAGCTCACCGTGGAGGAATACAGTTCAGACGTCCATCTGTTCTACCTCTAAGTCCTGGGCGGCGGCCAGGCCTAGTACAACCCGTACAGAGGACATTTTAACAACCGAGGCAAAGATCGCATCAAAATCAATCTCCTTTTGTTGACTGAAGCCCTTCACCACCAACCGTGCCTTGTATTTAGGCTTCATGGTATTTTCGTCATGCTTCAAGTGATAGACCCATTTGTTCTTGAGGGCATTCTTCCCCTTAGAAAGTTTTACCAAGTCGAAGGTGTCATTTTCATGAATGGAGCTCATCTCCTCCTTCATGGTTTCCAACCAATCCTCTTTGCTGTCGTCCTTCATTGCCTCTTCATAGTCCTCTGGCTCTCTGGCATCAGTGAGTATAACATACTAACTTGGCGACAGACGGACGGACGGCCATCTGTTGCGCGAGGATCGTCTAACAGGGACATTCCCTGTCGGTTGAGGTATAACTTCATCAATGGTGTCATCCGGAGCCATAACCTCCCTTTCATTGTTCTCAACCATTCCTGATCCGGCCGTCTGTTGCGTGAGGATCGTCTAACAGAGACATTCCCTGTCGGTTGAGGTATAACTTCATCAATGGTGTCATCCGGAGCCATAACCTCCCCTTAATTGTTCTCAACCATTCCCTGATCAGGATCCTCTCCATCTAACAATGCCGGACGGACAGCTTCAGTGGTTACTGATTCCGTTTGCTCATCATCACAATTGGCCTTCCTATCAATATCTTCAATTGTCTCATTTTTAGAGAAAGTTACATTCCTAGATTGAATAAGTTTTTTAGTAGCCGGATCATAGAACTGGTAGCCCAGTTCATCTTTCCCATAGCCCAAAAAGACACACTGCACCGTCTTTGACTCCAGCTTTGTCCTTTTGTCCATTGGGACATGCACGAATGCTTTACATACAAACACTCGCAAGTGATCATAGGACGGCTCCCTGCCCGTCCATACTTTCTCTGGTACTTCACCCATAGATGCTTACTGGGCGACCTATTGATAATGTAGGCTGCCGTCCAGAGTGCTTTTGCCCAGAATGAAGCATGAAGCTTTGTTTCAGAGAGCATGCAACGTACTCTCTCTAAGAGTGTACAATTCATCCGTTCTGCCACTCCATTTAACTGTGGAGTCTTTGGTGGTGTCCTTTGATGCCTAATACCATGTGATCGGTAGTAGACATCAAATGGGCCCAAGTATTCACCGTCGTTGTCACTATGGACGGCGTTCAGCTTCTTTCCCATCTGACGCTCCACAAGAGCATGGAACTGCTCAAAGGTACCAAGGACCTGATCCTTGGTCTTCAGTGGATAGACCCACAACCTTCTTGAGCAGTCATCAATAAAAGAGATAAAATATTAGACTCTGCCAAAAGACATTTCTCTAAATGGTCTACACATATCTGTGTGTACAAGTTCTAGAAGCTCCGCCTTTGGACCGAACGACTCTCCGTGAAATGAGACTCTCTTTTGTTTTCCAGCTATGCAATGAGGATACAATTTTTGTCCTTCATCCTTTGCTCCCGCAATTAGGCCTTTCCTGGCTAAGCAGGATAGCCATTCATCACTCATGTGGCCTAGTCTTCTGTGCCACAGATTCACTGTCCCAGTGTTGGTTGTGACATTTACATCTCTAACCATTGCACCGGCCTTCATCACGTATAGTCCGGAGTCCTTCTTACCTCTTGCTATAACAAGAGACCCTATTGTTAGCTTCCATTCGCCTTCACAGAAGGTGTTACATAACCTTCATCATCCAGGCGATCGGCTGAGATGACATTCAGCCGAAAGTCAGGGACATAACGCACGTCCTTTAGCTTGAGTTTCGTCCCATTATATGTGATCAGCACGACATCTCCCCTGCCTACAATAGGAGACGTTCCTTCATTCCCCATCATTATTACTCCAAAATCTCTTGAAGTATCGGATGTGAATAGTTGTCTTCTGGACGTAACGTGCAGAGTGGCACCAGAGTCCACTATCTAGCCGGACTCATCGTCCGTCACGTTTGTCACGTCTCCTTCACTTGTCAGCAGGAGGCCGCCAGCTGTGACAACTGAGACAGAGAACTTTTCCTCTGTCCGTCCACTGTCACATTTTTCTTTTTCAGTATTTTTTCGCTTTCATTTGAAGCAATGCTTTTTAATGTGGCCTTTGTTGCCACAGTGGTGACACTGTCCGTCCACTGTCACATTTTTCTTTTTCAGTATTTTTCCGCTTCCATTTGAAGCAATGCTTTTTAATGTGGCATTTCTTTCCACAGTGGTGGCCCACTCAAGGTTTTGATACCTTGACATTGACTTGCTACGGGCCGTTTCTCCTTTCTTTTGACCACGGCCTCTGCTTTTTCCCATTGATTTAGTCACAAGTACCTTAAACGTCGAGGTCCCTTGTGACTTCCTGGATTCATTAATTAATAGATAAGCAATAACCGCATCAAATTTTAGTGTATCATTGCCAAATGGCAAGGTTGTGACAATATGGTCATAGGAGGCCGGTAGAGAGGCCAGTAGGACCAACGCTTTGTCCTCATCCTTGATTTCTTCTTCAAGGGCAGCCATCTGTGTTAAAATTCGGTTAAACTCGTTCAGATGCTTCTCAAAGCTTCTTCCTTCCGACAACCGTAGGCCATGGAACTGTTTCTTTGTATACAACCTGGTTGTTAAGGACTTGGACTTATATCGGCTCTCCAACTTCTCTCATACTTTCGCTGGGTCAATCAAGCCAAGCACTTCCTGGAGAGTGTTGTCCGTTAGACAGAGCTTAATGGTACAATTTGTATATCTCTCTTGTCTTGCCATTCATCATCGGTCAAGTTTGCATGCTTATCATCCTTCTTCCTTAGCGCCTTGATCGTCCCTTCTCTGGTGAGAACGTTTTTTACCTATTTTTGCCAGAGAATAAAGTTACCCTGCCCGTTAAATAGCTCAACGCTGAACGATAAATTCTTTGATGATGACGACGCCATTAGAACAAAGTTCTCAACTTCTCTCTAATACCACTGTTGACCGGAAAGAGGGCGGCCTACTATCACAGGCACAATAGATTAAAGAAAAGAAAATCAAAGCGAGAACAATGATACACAATTTTACGTGAAAAATTCTTATGAATCAAAGGAAAAATCACGGGACGTTAAGTCCGTAAAAGTGCACTATGTATGAGATAAAGTTTACAAACAATGAGGCGAAAATGCACACACTTTTATTGAGCCTTCTTCCTCTCATCTGTTTTCTCCTTTCTCACACACTCACACTGCTCTCAGTCTCTTTCGCTTGACAACACTTACACTCCACTCACTAGTTACGCTCAACACATTAACTGGCCTACTTATATATACATATAAGAATATCTACTAAGGCCTTGGTAGCAGCAGCAGCAACAGCAGGACCACCATGTCCTGCTCTATGGTTGGTACACGGTCCCCAAGAAGCATGTGCCAGCTCAGCAGTAGGTGGCGCATGTCTGCAGCAGCAGAGGACAGATCAGCTGTCATTTGGTTTCCAAGGTTACCTAAACAGGTAGGTCAACTTTTACCATTTCAGACACGGCAAGTGATCTGTGTTGCCTTGAAGATACGGTCAACCTTGTTGACCGTCCTTCCATTCAGCACCGGTCAACATTCTGTTGACCGTCTTCCTATGCAGACCGGTTAACATTTTGTTGACCGTCTTTACGATCATCCTGAGAACCCTCTGCAATGGACGGTCAACTTGCATCTTTAGACGGTCAACTATATTGATCGTCAATCCGGTCAACATCTTATTGACCGAAATTTCTTCACGTGAGAGGTTTCTAACAGGAATTTGGTACCTTCATAGTGCTATTTGAAGCGTTTGATAGGTTCGCAAATCAGTTAAAAAATTTGGTTAACTCGAGAACGTATGTAAGTTGAAAAAATGCCACATTTAAGAATTAAAAGGCTAGTGGCTTATAAATATGTAATGAGCCAAAACTGACATGCGTAGACTTTCCGTGTTAAGATGATATTCAGTACATGGAAACAAGAGCTGTTTGTGTAAGATAAATGAGATTACATAAACCAAGCAATCGATTCATTGTTTTTCGTAGGCTGACTGGAAACAGCAGGAGAACTCCAGACGATAAGGTAAACAAATGTTCATAGCCTAGCTATTAATTTTCATAATCCCTCCAAATTCAGCCACGATTTACCATATTTCAGACAGGATTTTCTGAAAATTTTCTCGACTTTTTCCGCTGATTTTTTCTTCTTTTATGACTGACCCAAAGATTGATCAAAATACTGAGTAATAAAAGAACTTCACATTTCAAGAAGAACAGACCCGAGATCAAATATGTAACCTTTCTACCAAAGTGTAGAATCGTATATGAGTAATGTGTTACCTAGAATCAGGCAAGGAAAACCTCCTCTTCTTATCTCCTCTAATCTCCTTTCCTCTTTTTGTGTACCTTCTCTTCCTAAGGTGTCTCGGCTGCACTAAAAGGTGAAATAAGACTCTCCGTGTAGCTCACTGCGTCAAGTTCAACCGCACATTCTGAGATTTTGACAAACTCGAAAGGAATTTGGTTTGGATCAACAAGCAAAAGTTTCTCTCCATGGCTATGCATCAAAAACTTGCCAGTTCTTGTAAATCCAAAAAATTGTGCGCGATTGGATTTTTCATATAAATCTACATTGCCCTTCCATCGATAACGTTTCATCCAAGAATCCCAATCTCCATACTGTTTAAGCATCCATATCTCTTCGATTTTATCATTATTTTCCCAATACAGAGATAAGCACCCTCCCATACAGGAAAGGAAGAAAGGCTTACTACTATCTCCTAATTTTGGGTGTGGGATTTCATGGAAAGTCTCCTCCACAAGATCAAATGCAACAATCCGCCAATCTTCTTTAGGTGCAGGAAGGGTCATTGCCCAATGCAAAGTTTCATTCACTAATACTCCTTTGGTTGGTCTGCAAACAACTCCTTCGAGGACACCAATTCTTCTCCAAGCCCGCGTTTTCAATGTAAATACATAGGCCATAAGTTTGTCACTTAAAACGTCCCCAATTGCTTCAACAATCTTGTAGTCATCAATGGAGGACACATGCCCAAATCCCCATATATAGTTGAACTCCCAAAACTTGGAATAAAACCGGAAAGGGCCTTCAGTTTCTCGCCATTTTCTGATGCTTGGATTCCAGATATAGAAGAAATCTATGTCTAAATTTAAGCACACTAAACCGTCACATGAACCGACTATATGTGCCCAATGATCCCAAATTCGAAAATCGTTGAATACCAAATTCCTTCTGTTACCAGTATCATTGACTGGCTCATAGTCTCCATCACCACGTGAAACTATTCTGCCGTCGTTGTCACAGTCTTCATAGTTGAGCGTGAAGAGACCATCGAGTGATTGTATAATGCACGTAGATCGCGGGGGAGAATAAGGGTTGGAAATGGAACTTCTGAGATGTAATTTGGCAAATCGGGCACTCGAGATTGTTGAATTCCATTCTTTTGAGACGCACTTAAACTTGAGAAGGCACTTCACTGGCAGTCTTGTTAGAATGTCGGTGGTTATCAAGTCTTGAGGTATGTTCCGCTCAACCACCTTGTTTTTCTTGGCCTCTTGGATTATTTCCTCTCTCATAATCTCCTTCATGGCTCTTTTTTTCCTCCTGAACACCGAGTCATTGATTACAGTCGATTATCTGATTACAACCAAGAGGCTTTAAGACAAATTTGGCAACAAGCCCCATCGAGGCATTTCAACAAACAGGTGATAGATGTATCTGAGAGAACTCCTCCAACAACAATGGAAAACAAGAAAAAATACCCACCCACCATTGAAATCCTCGCTATTTTATCATGAAATTGATTTGAATGCCTCCAGATTGTCCAAACGCGAGTTTTGCGCTCAACCGCGCGAGCTTTGCAAACTCCTAGAAAAAGCTCGTCAAGAAGCTGCAACACACAGCCAATACTTTGCTAAAATTTGTGGCATTTCTTCTCCGGAAAATCCCCAAGACTCGGACAATTCTCTCGACTGAACTCCGCATCTTGCACCGTTCCCTTGTAAATTGTCAAGTTCATTTAGGAGAAAAACGGGGAAAATGCAACACACACACACACACACATATATATGTATATATGTATATGTATTTATATATATATATATGTATGTATATATGCATATGTATTTATATATATGTATATACGTATATGTATTTATGTATGGACAATGATTTTATATGATATATAAAAAGATATTATATTCACTATATTTAAGATAACATATAATACGTAAGTGTCATTTATGACTATAAATTATGTGGCCTAAAAGATTAAATAGCATAACATTGGTATTAGAATAAAATTTAACTAAATTAAAAGATAAAAATAAAACAAAAGTTTTAAAAATATTTTCTAAACTGTATTTACTTTTTTTTATTATTGATTTTTTTAATAAAAATAATTCAAATATAATTGACCAATTGATAAAGAATGAGAAGAGCCGTACTCCTCCTGTATATACGTAGCTAGACATGATGGTTTTAACTTAACTTCATGTTCTTATATAATAAAAAATACTCATATCTTATTTTTTAATTAAAATATCAATTATTATTTATTATTATTTATTTATAAATATATCTATTTTTCATAGGTAAATTGTTACATTGGAAAATTCAAATTTAAGATCAAATTTTCAAATTTTAGAATTGTGTTTTGAATTATAAAATATTACTTATATGTTCCTAAGAAATTATATAAAAGAAATTAAACTATAAAAATTCTATAGTGTGCGTATAATATATAAATATCATTAATTTAGACTTTAAAAACAAAATAAGTATTTCTGGTAATTTTATTATTTTTAGTTGACGCTTATTTTATTTTTCTGTATATGTGTTAAGAACAGGCAACTGTTTTTCTGTTTTTATTGGCTATGCCTGTGGCCGTAGATGGACCGTCGCTAGCATGCAGTCGTACCCGCTCTCTCTCTCTCTCTAACCTGCTGGGGTTTCTGTTCTTCCCCAAATTGTAGGGCTTTTCAACTATCCATTTCCACGACGAAACACGCTAGTGACTAACATGATGCGTTTTCTTCTCCCAATTTCTTTCTGAAATCAGTACATTTCTCTCTGATTCCTTTCTTCTCTGAACTGAGAACCACAAACTCTGATATAGTTATGGCGAAGACCAGACCTGGCAAGAGGGACCTCGATTCCTACGCCGTCAAGGGAACAAACAAAGTCGTCAGAGGTAGCTGATAAGAACCTCATATTTTCAAGATCCTAATTTTTTTTTGGCATAATATGCTTGAAGATGCTGATTTTCCTTGCATTTGAGTGTTCTTTCAGCTGGTGATTGTGTCCTAATGCGCCCATCAGACCTTGGGAAGCCGTCATATGTAGCTAAGGTGGAAAAGATCGAGGCTGACGCTCGGAACAACGTGAGCGTTCGAGTCCGGTGGTACTATCGACCGGAGGAGTCGATTGGAGGACGGAGGCAGTTCCACGGCGCCAAGGAGCTGTTCCTATCTGACCACTACGACGTGCAGAGTGCGCTTTCTATTGAAGGGAAGTGTACTGTCCACACCTTTAAGAACTACACTAAGCTTGAGAATGTTGGGGCTGATGATTATTTCTGTAGGTTTGAGTATAAGGCTGCTAATGGCGCGTTTACTCCTGATCGTGTTGCTGTGTGAGTTTTATATTTTTGTTAAAAAATTGGCGCACCCTTTCGTTTTAGAAGCTGAAATGATTTGTTTTAGCATCGCTCATCGTTACTACTTTTTTCAATGGTATCTTGAAACTTGGTTGTGGTCTTGTTCATGTTTTGGTGTTAATCATTTTTTCGGCTCTGCTTGGTGGTTTTGTAGTTACTGCAAGTGCGAAATGCCGTATAATCCCGATGATCTTATGGTGCAGTGCGATGGATGCAAGGAATGGTACAGCTTTTTTTATGCTTTAACTATTTGTTTTTGATGGTTAAAACGTGAACATGTGAACAACAAACATGAAAAGTTAGATGGACTTTCACCCATTCATCCTTCTGCTTTTTGATTGGATGGGAATGAAAGAAGAAATAATAAATCATCCATTTAAATTGGCTTCTATGTATGGTCGTTCTGACGTACATATTGAATTGTTTTTGTTTTTTTTTGTTTTGTTGGTGTGGACCTGAAAGATTTCTGGTGAAACTAGAGTAGATTTGTATGATCATAGGTGAGTCTCTACTCTCTAAGAAAGACTTCTGTTGCAACATGAAATTAGCCCCAGCAAAGCCTTCTTCCCAAACTTTTTTGGAAAATCTCCCACCCCCCTTGGAGGGGTTCTTTATAACTGTTGCATTAAATGTGAATATCACTTTATGCCTGTTGATTTTTATGGTGAATGTGTTGACTTGCTGAAAGAGTTTATAGATCAAAATGCGAAGTGAATTTTATTATAGCCCTTACTATTGTGGTTATTTTGCTGTTGCACTCAGGTTTCATCCATCTTGTCTGGGAATGACCATTGAAGAAGCAAAAAAGTTGGATCATTTTCTGTGTTCTGATTGTGTGTCTGAAGATGATTTAAAGAAATCCAACAATACGTTTACCTCAACGCCCCTTGCTGATGGCAAGGTGAGTCTTTCTGTACATTTTGACATAGAAGCTGACTTTTGTTTTGCTGTTGCATTTACTGCCTTACGTATTTGCGTGTGAATACCTGTCCTGTGATAAAGAGATGGAATCTTTCGTGGTTACTTTCGATCAGTGATGTCATCCATAGGGGAAAATCTTATTTGATGAATTTCTGACTCCGTCACTTCCCCTTTCGGAGAAAAACTTTAATGCTACTCCTCTGTTGATAGAATCAGCACCAGATTATCTGATCCGGTGCTTTATTTGGATAAACTTACCTGAATATCTTGAATTACTGAGTATCCCTTACGTTTTCCTTACTATGTTTGACATCCTCCGTTATTTTTAATTTTCATTGCAATCCATTACCATGAGGCTCAAATAATTACATTTGATCTCTTTCTGCTAGAAGTTTTCCTCCAATACTTCACATTTTAGATATGCTGCTACTTATTATGAGTTCTGATCATGGAATGAGGTATTGTTTAATATCCAAAATATAATATGATATATCCAATTTTCTGATCCCGGATAATATTTTCTTAAAGGTTCCAATTCGCAAAAAAAATTTCATCTTATAAGTTTGATAGCGATACAATTGCAACTGATACTGATATGGATATTTTCATCCATGGTTTTAGTGCAATGATATTTGTGGATATTAGGGCAAATATGTTGTTGTTAGTGATGCGTCTTTGGGTCCGGGTTTCCGTGCGGATTAGGAAGCTTCCGTATTCCTCGCGTCTGGTCGAGCTCGAACGGGTCCAGTCTACACGTCTCTTAACTTGGGTCTTGCGTACCACAAATTATAAATAGGAAATTAGATGATGGCGAGAAGTCTTTCTAATGTATATCTTTCGACGCTCAAATCAGAAGTCTTTCTTAGAAGATGGAAAGATGTGAGCGCGAAAGTAAATGTGATGTGGAATGCACGGATATTTATATGTGAGAGGTGGGCGACAGGGTTAGAGGAGGCTTTGACTCCTTTTGTGCACTTCGGAGAGTGGTTCACTAAAGTCGCCGGACTAAAGCGGCACTTTTAGAGGGAAGGGAGTTGCTCATTTCTCCTCGCGTTTGGGTTCGAAGCTTATCCTGAGGAAATTCGGAGGTGTCTCGAATGCTCTTTGGATGATTGAACTCTCTCTTTGTTGAATCCCCTCCACTGCTCCAGTGTAGGAGAAGATATATGTAAGCTTCGTTGAGGAGGCTTTGGGCGCGGGGACATGTGACATGTATCCTGCCTGGATTCGCCTGCCGATGAGTGCTGACGGTGGCTAGCAGTGCCAGTTATTGCCTTGTGATGGCGAGGGGATTGTCATCTGGCTTGGCCGGCATGGATCTGGTCGCCTCTCGTCGGGATTGGCTGAGCCGCTGTTGGGCGGCGGGCGTCGCGGCTTGCCAGAGTTGATTTTATCTGCCATTGACTGGTATTTCCTGGGTCGGCGCCTCCTACGCTACCAGTCTGCAGCCGCCTTGGGGGAGAATAGATGGATTGTGATTAGGCGGGTGTCAGGTGATGTCTAGTGGGCCTCGACGTGGCCTGTCCGGCCCAAGTTCTATCTCGTGGTGCTGGGCTTCATGCGAAACCTCTTGGGCTCTTATCGCCTGGTTAGACTTTCCTGCCGGTTGGGCCTCATTCCTGCTGGTTGGGCTTTCGCTCCTGCTGGCCCATGTTCATATTAGACCCATCAATTAGTTCATAATCACTCTCAGAATTATTACATTGATTTTAATGGCATGAAGATTTGGAGCAAACAACTGCATATTTAATTGTGTTTCTTTTTTATTTTTTTATTTTGACCTTCTTTATCCTTTGCTTTATGATTTTGTGGTTTTATTTGGCTGGACAAACTCTAAAAGTGACGCATGCCAATGCTAAATATGGATTAAAGTAAGAGCATATCTATTTTATTGGTCAATATTAATCAATAAATTTGTATTCTCATGGAACCGGATTCCTCATTGAAGGTGGAATGATGCGTGAGTGGCCCTGAATCTCTTCATTTCTTATTCTTTTTATCCATCTCAGTTATCCTAATAGGCCAAAGTTGGACACGATAACATATTTAGCTGATGTGGTCTTAGCGGAGATTTTATCTGGACTACTGTAATTCTGGGTGCTGGGGAAGATTGAATGAAACTTATATCACTTGAGCCAAATAACTAGTTAAGTCACACCGACAACAATACAACAACCAATTGGTTGAGCCACCAAATGATAATTTCAGTGGTGGATTATGGTGGGAATGTGTTATTTTGGGTAACGGATTTATGTATTATGTTACCGTCGCTAGCTATGACTCATGAATGCTATACAATTTCCCACACGTTGACGTTATTCATAGGTTTCTGGATCACGTGTTATAAAATTTCGAGGTTCTACTTTATCCTGCTAATCTGTGACTGGAAGTCTGTGTTAGATTTAAACCGATTGTTTGAACCGTGAGAAAAACGTGATAGACGATACCAAGCACACAATAAACAACCACGAACAATAAAGACACGATT
>JAOVVI020014790.1:0-11391 GCA_028571085.2 Nepenthes alata | reverse complement strand
TATGTGCGAGGTTAGAGAAGAAAAAATGAGAAAAGAAAAGGAGTTATCTCATATTCGGACTGTTTTCCTCTAGCTTCTTTCCATTTTCTCGCATTTATTTTTTTTCCCTATTTATACTTCTTTTTTTTCACTGTGATTTTTTTTTTGTTTTGTTTTTTTCAAAAAAATTGAATAGGCTTCATATTTTATTTCCTAAAATATTTAGTTATTCTATAAATTTTGTGTCTTTCATTTTTTGATTTTTTATTTTCATTTTTAAGTTTTTATTCTTTTCTTTTTTTTATTATATTTATTATTTCTATTTATTTTTGAATTATTATTATTTCTTAGTTTTCCAAATTTTAAAAATTTTAAAAATTTTTATTTTTTTTTTATTTTATGTACATAACTTCATTTCTATCATTCTACTTAGATTTAATTTAATATCATTTAAAATCAGAAATAATTCCACATACTTTTTTATCCATTCCTATAACTGAATTTAAGTTTTTTAGACATGTATCTCCATTTTATTTGCCCCTTTTTTTCTATTTTATTTGACCTGTATTTTAAATATTCAAACACTATTAAAAATTTTTTAAAAAATCATTTTCTCATATAGATGTATTTTTTCGTATAATATCAGCTTTAATCTAACATTGAAGTACAACTATGATAAATTTGGTTTAATAATATCCAAGCATCTTGTGGCAAAGAAGAAGAAGAAGAATGATTCGTTTATTTTCCAAACTTAGAACGGAATAAATCTTAATCCACTGTTTAAAAAACAAAACCCCTCTTGGAAACTAGTTCAAATTGAGATCAATCAACAGGGAAAAGCACTAAATTCAGAATGTAATATGGAGTGAATAAAATGCAGAAAAGCCGAGAGAAAATAAAACTGAACTGGGCATAACTTATTGCTGTGGATTACTCTGACAGTTCGTTCTGACAGGATTGTTGTTCTGTATCATCATCCAAACCACTGTTCAAATCTGTGATAAAGATCAGGGAAAAGGTAGCGACTTGGTAAGAAGCGATGTAGCTTGGAGTATAAATGAAAAAATCCGAAGGAAAACTGATAAAACAAAGCATAGAATCCCAGGTCGTCTTTCATCTGATCTGTGCTGTGAGTCAATCAACATCAAAATTATGATGATATGAGGAAAACCAGCAGCAGGATCTAGCTGCTATTATTATTATTATTATCATAATCATCAATGGCTGGGGAAGCTGCACGCGAATAGGTCAGCACCATTACGAATTCCTTGGCCGAGTTGCCAACAGCCGTTCGAACCCTTTTTGATGTCGGTGCTGCAGTCCGCAGCCACAGATCTAGCAAGCTACGCAGCTGCTGGCTGGGGAGTAACGGCTGACCTTGGCACGTTATTTGGACCTGCAGGAACCATCGATATTGGGATCAGTAAACAAGAGAACCGGTAGAGCAAATATTTCTTACATTCTTGGCAAAAATGCTGAGTGATTTTTGTGTAAAATTGAATGATTTTTAAACGATGTTATGCTTGGTCAATTAAAAGGAGAGCTATAGAAAATTAAAATTGTGGGAAGTCGTAGAGATATCTAGTTATGATATGTCCAACTAATATTCCACAGAAAATCATAATATCAAAAGGGAATGACAGAATAAATATTTGCTGCACCTTTAAACAAAGTTTGGCATCTACGTCCAAATAGAAACTACTTAACGAGAAAATGGAGAGTATTTATAATCATTTTGGAATTTATAGTTACAGTTGATGCAAATATCAACTGATATATATTGATATGGGGTCCTCAGATACCAATATTTTCAATATCACAATAATATTATAATATGTTATCATATCGGTAATATATCAATATATATCGGCTAATACGATTTTTGCAACTTATGATTCTCAGAATTTTTTTTCTTTCAATATATCTAATATCGATACGTATTATTCAATAATGATATGGCTGAGATCGATGCTAATCCCTATATTTTCATTCATAATAGTTACAAATTCTGATACTCCGTATGAATAACCCAATACACAATATGTAAACAAAGTGTTATCTTACAAAAGTGATTATACCCGAGAACTGCAGTCTTGTATGAAGTAACTAATACTTGAAGTTAAAGGTGGAGCCATCACATTAATGGCCTCAGATTTCTGGTTTGATAGTTGTTTTCTTCACAATAGCAATTGAAGACATAAAACTAAAATAGCAGCTTCCACTAAAAAGAAAAAACTGCAGTAAAATTCATAGGATGCTTCTTAACAAATAAAAAATAAAAAATTACAGACCTCAGCTTCAGTTGTAAGATCAAGTTTCTTAACAAGGTATTTCTGAATAGATGACACAGGCATACTACCATCCCTGCACAGAAGACAATGATTAATATAAAATAAGATCTTCATTATATGCCCTAAGAGCTCAATTAGCAATTCGGGTTCACAAGGCACGAATCACTATTCTATTTGAATCCCAGAAAAGTTTGAAGGAACAGTGATCAGAATATAACAAGTGAAGAATTTTCACTCTGTTTTTTTCCCTTTGCCTTAAATGATAGTAAATGGAAACGAAAGGTAAACCAACATTGAGGAAGCATCCTTGCAGGACTCAGAAATCAACTGGGAAAATACATGTCAATAAATATATGGGCAGATGTATGCATGTAACTACATATACGCACTAATAAAAGATGTTAGATCACTGGCTAGAGATCTAGATGATGAAGCACAGTGCTATAGTTCATTTTAGAAAGAGCCCTTCTCGTTTGGAAGTAGAGATCGAGGCAAGGGAAGTTTTTAGTTATCCAATTCTTTATCGAAAATGAGCAGTTGATCCCAGGAAAGCAATGGGTTCTGGTGCTGGCTAAAGACAATATATATTTCATAGGAATCTTTAGGCAAAGAGAAAAAGTAAGGAACAAAGCAAACTTCTGAATGAATTTAATAAAAATTTAACCAAACTTCTTAATTTGTCCAGGTTAAATGGAGAACCGGCTGAAAAGAAAAACTGTATAGAACCTCAAATCCTTTGTCCCTGGTAAATAGAACTCAATTGGTAAGACCAAGTTGTTTGCACATTCCATAGGTAAGGAAAGAGATTAGTTGGAAGTCTATTCATCGCAGAATCAGCTGAACAGAAACACCGCAGAGAAGAGAGCAGGAGCATGCAACAAACACCAGGGAAGCCAGTTTTGACCTTTGTTCCAAATTGTGAATCATTGTAGACTTGATAAGCAATACACGACATTCCAATCAGGCACTAACGAAAGATGTGGTGATAACACTGCCATTTATACAAATGCCTAGAAAGAACTTTTGGCTATAGACAACTGAGACAATATATTGCATCTGATAGTGGAGTAAAAATGGCAAAATCTCTTCATTTAGTTGATAATTTACTACATTTTGTAGCAGACATTTGTTTGTAAAAAATAAGTAGGCAGACTAAAAGAAACCCGGAACCATGCACACTACACTGTGTATCCAGGTTTTATGTTTCATAACAATACACATTCATAGCAATCTTGGCACAGATGTAAAGTTTAAGGGCACTCATGGACAAGAGGTTGAGTCCTTTAGACACATTCTTTTCCTGCATGTTTTCAATAGTACCGTTGTCGAAAGATGGGAAAACTTTAGATAATATCAAATCTACAGGGTCATCTCCATGAATCATGAATTTGATATCCAACATCACAAAGGCACATGTCCCACGGTGTGGGATTGATAATATTCTTTGCCACTCCACTTGATAAAAGAAAAATTGGCCCAACCCCTCCTATTGCATACATAACCTGAACAAAATTACGCTTTGTCATTCGAAGCTGTTAAGAGTCCTCCCATTTATGAGTCCTCTCATACTCTCAAGGTAAGGAATTCATCCCAAGGAACTTGGACAGTTAGAATTATAAGATGAGTCTAACACATTAAATATAGTCGAAAAATCCTATTTGTCTAAATTGCCAAGATGAGGATTTTGTCATTGGGAGTGTGACTAAGGATAAAAAATAGGAGCACCCTAACGAAACTCTTTGTCATTGGTCCATTGTCTACCTAAATTATTAGGTGCTTTATTCAACTCAAGTCCTTTTACTTATCATATATAGGTACTACTTCTAACAACCTACAAAGGTGTTTAATTCTCTTAGAGTTAGACCACTGTACATTTTCATATTCTCATTTGAGCTACGTTTATGTGAGCAGGTGTGGGGTGTATGTGCATGTGTACGAATTCTAATTGCCTAACATTTTAATCTAAATGATGTGATATAGCACGTCCTAGAAATTATATTTTTCATTCTAAGGGAATTCGACAAGCAAACACCATTTCGGACATGTTCATCCTAAAAGCATAAAGCCTATTCATTATGCCATTCTTCTTAAAATACTCCATTCGTTCATTTTAAAGCCAAGGTAACACAATTACTAAATTTAGGAGTTTCACAAATTCAATTAATGTTCACTACTCCATCTAGAATCACCAAAACTGCATTTCATGCAATTGAATCTCTTACTTAAGACACTTCGTTTTAAGAATCTTCTGCATATTTTGTACTTTCAACCTATTCCTCCCCTAGCTTTATATATTATATGCAACAAATACACCAACATAAATATAATCAGTAAGTTGATCCATACACAGGCAAAAAAGCTAAGACTTAGGCCTGTATAGCATCACTTTTTCAAACACTCACTGGTTCTTCAACATTAACAATAAGCATTGTTTAATATCATGTTTTTCACAATAAAGCCACCTATCTCTTAGCACTAATCAAAATGTCACTAAGAAAACTCCACTTTTTCGTGAATTTCCTTGAGAAGAAATTTTCTTTCCACATCAGTTCATGGACAAAAAAGAATAATATGCTTCTTATCTAAAAGTAAATTTCAATAGCTTTTACTGAATTGGTAATAATTACTAGGTCAATCTAGAACTTGCCCCCTTTTTCTCTAAAATCCACCATGAAACAGAAAACTGTCATTGAAGATTTTAAAAAAAAGCCCTTGATGATCTGAGTTCACAGCATGCTGCTCAAATGGGTAGATGTAAATCCTAATCTGCTAATTCCAAGACTTGATTCAGCTCTCTGATTCCAGTTGTCCAAAGTTCAAAAGTGAGGAGAAACCATGTAGCCACAACACCAGTTCACCAATTGTGTACAAAAATGTGAACTGAATGGAACAAACAACATAAATTCAGGGAACTCACTTGACTCTCAAGAAACCTGCAGATATTTGTGGTAGGGGAGCACTTCCTTCCCTACAAATAGTTTGTTATTAAATTAGGAAAAGAAAACTAAAGCAAGCACAAGTTTTTTTTCCTATTAAGTTCGATGTCATTTGACGATCTTACTTACAGGTCTTCAGAAGCAACCAATGAGAACCAAATTGGAACATCTTTCCGCTGATATTGTGAGGCATTTAACACAAGTTGTGGGGGGTTACATGACTCCCTGGATGCAGCTTCCCTGTTTCGATTAGCTGGGTGCAGCCTTTTACGTTTTGCAGGTCCTGGGAGAACTGGCAGAATGTTTTTATCATCTTGAATTTCTGTTCCATATCCATTTCCCTCAGTTTTGATCTTAGCCACAGAAACGTCGCAGTCTGGGGCAACAGATGGCTCTGATTTAACATGAGATTGCCCTTGTGAATTTGACCTAGAAAACTTCGTTCTGTTTGCAGCTTCAACAAGACAGGTTAACGGCTTCCATAAATCTACTTTTCCTTCCGATGGTTTATTGCTGTTTTCCAGGTCCTGTCCAGGAGTCTGGTCATTGGAAGATTTGGCTGAAGAACAACCCTGCAGGATGTAGTCAAGAAACTAAACTCAGGAATTGGACACAGTAGAGAAGAAAGACAAAGAGATGAGTTAGCTATTAGATTGTCTTCTAGGCAGAAAGATCAAACACTCACCTCCATGGAATGAAATATCGGCCTATATATATCGGTATCGGGCTCCCCAATACCAATATTTTCTAATATTGTGATAAAAATATCACATATTAGCCGATATTTTTCTGACACAATGTTTTTCTGATACATTGGTCATATTTGTCCCCAGGTCCCGATGTGCAAAAAAAATAGTGTTTAATAAGTATCACCCGATACGGCAGGTACTGATATCGCCATGATCAATACCGACACCGATATTTTCATCCCATGCTCACCTCCTTTACTTGCTTTTTGTTTTGTATGATTTTGTTTAGGGTTTCAGGTGAACTAGAGCCCTCTGGACCATCTTCCATTGGCTCATCCTCGTACTTAATAGGATCTTCAGTGGCAGGACTTGTTCCTCTCGGCAGACCAGCCTTTCTTATACCAGCTCGTGTTCTTCTTCCCGTTACACCTGTCTGTGTCGGCACTCTGGGTGTGCTCACAACCAATGATGATAGTGACCGCTCCTTCCTTTTAGCCGGATGAGAAATAGAAGGCATGACTGCAGGGCTCTCAACCTTTCTTTTTTTGAAAGGAAAAATTTTGGCTCTGATATCTTGCAAATTGTGGTCCAGCCTGCATTATTCCAAAAGGTAGACTTATGCTAACAGAGATCAAATATCAACACAGACTATGAGAGGAGATGCATCAAAATGTCAAGTTTGCTCAATTACCCTTTGACGCTGAAAACTCATTGGATCTATCAGGTCTGAAAATAGGAAGTTTGATACTTTTAAAATAACATATTTATACATGCAAGCACTATCTGTGGGATTTAGAGAAGTGCTGAATCCCTAATGGATGTGGCCATTGGCATGAAAGACTACCAAGAAGCCCATAGGCATTATGATAATATTTTCATACATAAAATGTCTAACATCAATTTGATTATTCGGCATAAAAAAGCTGTAAATAAGACAAGTCAACTCAATTTTAGGGTCATTAGAAATGTAAGTAACCGGAGCCAGAAATGTTTTAATACTTAAATAGAATGCACCTGAGTTTATCCATTGGAACACAGCCGAGGCTAATGTTACACATGGGACAGCTGTCGACATCCTCATCAGATAGCTTTTCATATATGCATTTCCTGCAAACTGATTAACAGTTCCAATTACAATACATCAAAGATCACCTAAAAAGCCCTTTCTTGGGAGGCTGGGGGTGGGGGGGTGTTAGCAAATCGGCTGAGAAGTTAAAAAGCATTTCATTGACCTACACCCATAGGACATGAACATCTCTTCACTAGGATGATGAATTTCAAGCACTAAATCTAATGTGCTCCAGCATCTCAGCTGCAACGCAAAGAAGTAGGCCAAATTGTCCATTATTGACTCAATTTCTCTCTTTTTTTAATACTCAATTTATTGTTACTCTTTCTTTTATGTTGGTTCATGGATGGGGTGACACTCGTGGGAGTGGATTCAGAAAGTCAGAAGTTATGATGATAAAATAGAGTAAACACAGAGAAAAGAAATACACTAAATTAATCGGATGACATATAGAAGAGATATAAAGAGCTAAGTCAAATATCAAACCTGTATTTACAAATGAATTAAACTGAGTTGTATATGGTAAGAGAAACACCTTATTTAAGATTTCATCCACGTATATACAGTTGTTAAGAAAAGTGCAAGCGAGGGTGCACACGCACCCACCCATCGACCCACACAGAGAGAAAGATGCTTCATTTGGCGCAAAATCACCATGAATCCGGCTTAAGAGTACAAGTAATTAATGCTTTTTTGAAGGAAACAACCAGCAATAGAGCAAAAAAATTCATAGCAGGAAGGATCATGATGTCATTTACATGGGGGAGCATGCAAGATGTTTGTATGTTATAAGCAATGGCTACATATATCAGATACATCAGATAAATTATAAAATAAAATTAGGTAACAGGGATTATCAAAATGATCAAATAGGTGGTGAACTTGAACCAGCAAACCAGAACAGCTGGATCACATGACATTCACCACAGATGTAAAAGAAATACTCCAAAAAGAAATAAAACAATTAGTTGAAATATAAGGATACAAGTCCATTATTTAGCACGAGCCATTCATATGAAAGTTCATTGTCGTGAAGCTTGACCAAGAATAAGAACAATATTTACCTCCTTTTCTGTAAAATATAAGTATATTATCAGATTTGTGGTATGCTACAGTAAAAGTTTCATTTTATATAAAGAGTTGTAATTGCAAAGCATAATATGATACTCAATAGGGTTATTGAATCTGGTAAGAATGCGCCAAAGCATAATTACATGATTTGGATTCCCAAAATCTCAATATCTATACCAGCCAAAGTGGTTTAGAGACAATGCCAATAAACCACCAATGCCAAGAGCATTAGTTATAAGATGAAGACCTAAGAGTAGATTTTGACAGGACCACTGAATCTTCATTTAGATGGATTTTTTGAATGGAGAGGCTGATTGACATTGTTGAATTAAACTCCAATCTGTATAATTCACAGGCGAAAACTGATTGGACAAACAGAAACTAGAAACTCGGAGCTTCGAAATAGAAAGTGAGCAGATAAGCCAAGGATAACAACAGACAGCATATACTTGCCATGGCTTGACAAGAAAAAATTGAATCTGCAACTGCTAGTTTTCAGTGGTCAGTCTCCAACACGCAAATTTTAATTACTTGCAACTTAAAATTGCAGTTTTATGATCCCACCCTTAAATTACACATTACCATAAGCAATCAGCTGAACAAGTAGCTGAATTCTCAATACATAGTTCTAAATCCAAATTAAGTATCAACCGAGACAATTACCATGGGAACCCATCGGATGACTAACAGAATCTGGGTTTGCACTAATTAATAACAAGTGCTTTAACTCATACCAAACGAAGTTCGACAACTATAAACCTCAATTTAGAGTTTGGACTCCAGAAATTTTGAGGAAAATTAAGACAAAATATAACCAAAATAACCTGAATTTCAATCAAATTCTCCTTTTATTTGTTTCCCTTCAAGTTCACGTTAGAGCCAAGTGACACAATACATGCACACTTCAAATACAAAGAAACGCCAATTCATTATAGACTCACTTCCAAATAAATTAATAACATGTTAGAATAGAAAAAGATTTCAGAACTTCACGTATACCAACCAAGAAATCTAGTGGTACCACAACACTTGTTTATTAATCCCTCATTGTTCTTGATAAACAAAAAAATATCTACAGTATAAACTCAAAAGTGCAATAAGTGAAAGCCACAGCCTAACAAGATACTGTATTCCTCCGTTACAAACACGAAATAATTCGCATGCCGAATAGTCTCAAGGTCCACGTTCAAATCAAGGAGTCACGAAACGAACCAGTTAATTATGTGTAAGAGTATCAAAGACCCAGATCAAAGATAAAGATTTTATTGAAATATAGGCCGGGTGTCATTGAAAAACAATCTGGGGGATTGATCAACTCTAGAATTATGTAACTGTCACAATACATAGCCTGATAAATCGAAACCCAATTCACGAAATGTGAAACCATGAACAATCGAGTTCATATAATCCAGAAAAATACAACCCCAAATTAAAATCAGAAGCCATAATGGCATCAAACTTCTGGGAAATTGTAGAGAGAAGAAGGGGAAGAACTTACACGTATGAAGGCAGAGAGAGATGGTCGTGGCCTCCTTGAGAAGCTTACTACAGAGTGGGCATGTCATGCATGCCGCCACTTTGTCTCTCCTCACCTTCACCACCTGACTGGCCATCTCCCTCCTCCCTCACTCGTTCAGACGTATGGAGACAGCAATGGATCTGCTAATTGAGACGATGGGTGATATAAATAGCTGAAATTTGAGGGGGGTTCGAATCATTTGACAAGAAAATTACGTGGGGATTGGACAGAAACTGAGTCGTAACATATAAGCCGATAGAGGATTTAGAGAGGAGAACTGCGAGTGAGAGATTGGAGTTTTCAGTTTCCACCGAAAAGCATGAAAATGAGAGGGTATGGTTTTTAACTATGATCCGTGGAGAAGAGCCTTAGTATTAATAATTCTCGACCAGCTAACCCAAATCATGCCTTTTTGCTGTGCATCTCTTGATCGCCATTGCACATAGCAGTCAATTACTCTCACACGCACGCACACACACCATGCTCCATTTTTTCTTGTCTGGGGTTCGAATTCGGTTTATAAAATTGCAGCCAAGTCCGCACCAAAAGGGTTGTTCCTTGAACCACGTTTAAAACGCGCGACCAATCAATCGTACCATGAATTTGGTGCATAACTTCACAAAATTGTAGGCCTGTTAAGTTGTAAAAGTAATTTTGACTTTTGAATTTCAATTTTCTTTAGTATTTTTTTTTATTTTTTATAATATTTCTAAAAAATGTTGAATTATTTGGTTGAAAATATAAATATTTTAATAAATTATTATATATTAATGTTTACTTGTAGAGTATAAATCTTTCCACATAAATTAAAAGTATAGATGAGACGAATTACTTTAAAAGTTCATTTAGTATATTTATTTATTATGAATAAATAATTGAATTAACTTGTTCGAACTCAATTTATAATTATAAAAAATTATAAAAAAATCCTACATATCATATATTATATATCGAATATCATTGTCAATAATAATATATTATATAAAATAACATATGTCAACATATTATTTTGCACTATAAATACATATATTAAATCAATTACTATTACTATATCAAAAACATTAATTCCTTTAAACTAAATTTATTAGATAAATGAATCACAAATCGAGCTTAATTTTTAATTGCCTAATCAATGAGTTGAATCTAAATTAAATGATACTTAATTTATTTATGATCTTACCCATATAACATCAATAAGCCAAAAATAAATAATTATGGCATATAAATATTTAATAATAGTGATCATGTAAATTATTAGAATATAATGAGTTTGATTTTGTTGTAAAATTAACAATAAACCATATTTTTAGGTTGTAAAATTATTAAACTAATAAATCAAAACTCAAACTTAATTTTATGTCCTCCAAATTAATAAGTCAAGTCTAAATTTAATGGTACTCAATTTATTTATAATTTTACGTATATATAATCGTCAATAAGTTAAAAATAAATATCAATGGCACATTATTATTTAATAAGAGTGATCATTTTAAATTATTAAAATATAATGAGTTTGGTTTTATAAATAAACTAACAATGTTTCTAAGTTATAAAATTCTATGGTGATGTAAATATTACTATTAAATTCAAATACAGTTGAAATATCATATTTTTGTTAGCCTTTTTCTTATTAATTAATACAACTCTAATTTCTAATGTGTGAAAGAATTGAATTGTTGATTTTGTTAACCACTGAAATTGTTAATTCAAGCTCTGCACACATTTAAATTTATATATTTATAAAATAATATTTTTAAGATTATGATTTTGTATGTATTATAGTTGAATGATATATTTTATGAAATCATTTCTCCCTAAGTTCTAACTCATTTATTTT
>JAOVVI020014789.1:0-11392 GCA_028571085.2 Nepenthes alata | reverse complement strand
GTGAAGTTGATACATATCCATCAGTTCTCGTTGCTCTTCGTGATTAGGACCACCTTGGAGAGTCAGTCTGGGTATTGGACCTCCGTGATGAACCCATCGTCCAGCAACTTCTTCACCTCTTCTTGGATTGCTATAATTTCTTGACAGAGTGGTTTCTCCGCTTCTACCTAATGGACTTATAGATAGAATTGAGACCCAACTTGTGGACCATTACCGTGACTAGGATCCTAGGCATGTTAGCGTCCACACAAAGGCATCCGCGTTATGCCTTAAGAAGCTAATCAATCCATCGCATAGGGGTCCGACGAGTGAGCCCCCTATCTATACGCACTTATTCGGATCATTCGGATCCAGAGGTATGAGGTCGGTGGCCTCGTCAGACTGTTCCTACTGTAGGGTCACTTCATCTCGATGGTCCAATTCTTTTGCCCGCCTGTCACTTCCACTGGGACTACCTGGGATAGGTAGTACATTCGTCCGGTTACTTTGTCACCTAACATTTTTCCAATACCGCACGCTGTTAGAAATTTTATTTTTAAGTGGGATATTGATGTTACGGTCCGGAATGCCATCAAGCATGACCGGCTAAGTATGCCATTGTATACGAAGGACAAGTCAACGATCAGAAAAGTGTGCATGCGGCTCGCCATTATGGGATACGTGTCCAAGGTGACATCTAGTTGTATTATCCCTTAGACGGCCATTGACTCATTATCAAGTCCATATAGTGGCCCTTCGACCGATTTTAGTTGACACTTTTTGAGTCCCAATTTGAAATAGTTATTGAGGTAAAGTAAATCTCTAAAACTTTCATTATCAATAAAAATTTGTTTCAATATGTAGTCCAGATTACAGTCTGAGACGAGTGCGGATACAACCAGGGGGTCAGTATGGGAGAAGATTACATGTATTATATCATCGTTGCTAAAACTAATGACATCATCCCCCATCCTCTGTTTCTTTTTCCCAATCTGCTTCTCTCGACAATCTGTATGGTGGGCCTTGGGTGGTCACCATGTTGACCACCTCGGCTACGATTTGGTTCCACAGTTGATGCTATTCGTGCCTAACCTCGCCCGATGGATCAAAATTCTACCCTAGGTTCCTTAGGAACTTAGTGAGGTGGCCCCTATGAATCAACTCCTCGATCTTTCTTTGTAGTGTCTGGCAGTCCTTCGTACTATAAATTAGAGATCGATTAAAGTCGCAGTACTTCGACGGATTTCCTTCCTCCGAGTTCTTCATCGGTCTTGGTTCAGTGGAGTTAGGTTTATGGGCCTTAACTCCCTGCGTGCGGGCGGCTCGGTTCTGAGCTACTTTCTTCGAGGGTTGTCGTCACCCCCATTCTTTCTCTTTCCTTCCCCCGGAAAGGTGCGAGGTTGATCGAGCCGTTTTAGGAATTTCATCTTGTTGGCTTCCACTGCTGCTATGTAAGCCGGGGTGATGGATTCTGCCTCCTAAAACTTTTGCAGGTCCTTGTAGGCTACGTGTTCGAAGAAGTCGCCCGGACTTAGTGCAAAAATGAAGCCGCTAAGCTTCACCTCTTTGATCAGTCTTGGTATTCTCTGGGCTTCTCTGATGAACCGCTATAGGAACTTTATCAAATTCTCACCCGGCTTTTGCTAGACGTGGGCGAAGTGCCAAGGCTACATCTCCTCGCGACGACTGGAGGCATACTGGGTTAGGAAGCTGTTAGTGAGGTCCTGGAAGCTCTGGATCAAATTTGTCGGGAGCTAGTAGAACCAAATCCTGGCGTCTCCCTTCAAAGTGAATGGGAAGCATTGACACATTGATGCTTCCTCTAGGCCCTGGAAGCTTAGTAGGATGCGGAAGTGGACATAATGATCTATAAGATTGGTACTTTCATCGTAAGATTTCAGGACCGACATTTTGAACTTGGGCGGCAGTGGCTAGGTTCGGATCTCCACAATGAATGGAGATCTCTTCAAATTAGCCGCGTGTTCATCGACTTCTCCTTTGAACACGCGGTTTAAAATTTTCTGAACTTTCTCCTCCACTCGCGAGGAGGTTGCGGACCTTTTAGAGTTGAAGTATGCGCTCAACTTTGCGTGTCCGACCATGTCGTGCGGCGCAAGCCGGCTGTTGCTGCTTGTTGGTCGGGTGATGCGAGAGGCTTCCTCTTGCACCGGAGGCCTCAGCTCATCCCTGGAGTATCAAGGGTTTCTCCTTTCTGGGCTCTCCTTCAAAATCCCACGATTTATCCGCCCTTTAAGCCTTGAATGGCTTTGGGTATTGGAGACCGCTGGGATACTAGAGTTGCCCAATTTGGGGGCCTTCTTAGTCGGTTTCTTCTTTCACTAACCTCCCTGCCTAGAGGCCAGTGTGTGGGCTGTGGAGGAGTATACCCCCTGCTTCTACTTGCCCTGGTAGGTGCAAAGTGCTTAGAGTATTTGTGACATTTTATTCATTTGCTCCATCATCGCTAAGATTATCGGAGCAAGTTATTCTCCTGCCCAACTACTAGCGGAGTGGTCGTTGTCGGGAGAGGTGACTTCTTTTACAGGAATGCTAGTTTGAGCTCTTGTGTTCACTATATTAGTTGATGACGCTGATGCTAGTGAGGTAGTGGATTGGCCATTTGTTGGCGTTCTCACACACGGCGCCAATAATGCATCCTGGATTCAAACTTTGGATGGATTTATACTCAACTGCTTTTTGGATCTTATCACAGTCCTGTTCACATGGGATCATGTACACCACAATAGATGACGAGAAATCAGAGAAAAACAGCAGGACTCACTTCTCGATTTATCTTCCGCAATTCAAGTCAGTAAATGACCTTCCAAGGAAAAGAATGTAAAAGTAGAGTATGCTGAAATGAATGCAAAGCGAGGGATTTGAGAATGAATATCGAATGTGCACTTGTGGATAGTGGCTTTGATCGTGGAATGCTCGTTGAAAGTGACCTCTCTAAATACTGAGTTCGTGGGGAACTAGTAGTAAAAGAGAGGGCAGAGTGATTGGATAATTGAGAGTTGGAAAGCTTAAACTAGTTTGAGTATATAAGAGAGCGTACTCGTGGAGTGAATCTCAATGGCCTTTTATAGCCATGAGCCTTTGCAGCCTTCCTTAGGTGGTGAGGTGGGATGCCCGTATTCTAAGGGGATTCTTTCCTTTCCTCGCGTGGATGCGGGTGCTATTTTGGTTGCAACGGTCGGGAAGAAGGATTTTCTCCTTCTGCAGGGATGTAGTGCGCGGTGGATGTTTAGGTTGCCGTTGTGAGTCATGCGTTGATTTGAGAGCTTTTCTTCCAAGATGCGCTCTGATTCTGGAGGATTTTCGTTATAGAAGGGATTACCATCGTTGGAGTTGCGAAGAATCAGGGCAGACAACCATTGCATACGGGAAATGGCGCGTGGACCAATTTTGGTTTGGGCCATATTCATTTTGGGATGCATTCGGTCTGTTTGAGAGCCTTCTCCGCTCAACTAGAGCATTGTCTATCTCACGGGCAAGTGGGTCACTATACATTTTGGGCCACTTACCCTTTTGAGTTGGCCTGCCACAGTCATTCCTATCAAAGATAAAATTTATATTAAATAAAAATGATAATGAAATTTAGAAAAAGTAAAAAAAAAAACTAAACTGATGGGTTAAATAAAACCCGATCCAAGAAAACCGTTCAAAACCACTTTATCCAATCCAATGGCGTTTATCTTCAACGGTTGGTTACGGATAAGTGTGACGGTTGGTTAACTACGGCGGTTAACTATGAACGTCGTCTATATATAGACCTTATCCAAAGAAAAAAGAAAAGTTGTAAGAAAAACCTCAAAAAACCTCCAAGAGGAGAAGGGAGAGAAACGGCCAAACTGGTCAGAAGGCTTGGATCTGTGCCAACGACGTGGCCAACAGAGTTCTGTATCCCCTCGAAGTCCACTCCGAAAAGTCGGAAGCATCGGATTCCTGAGCCATGTGCTCCGTCTAGATCCACATCCCAAAAAGCCGTCTCAATCCAGGGATCCAAAAAGAAGAAATTCTCTCTCTATTCTTAGAAGCATGACTTTCACAAAACACTCTACCCACCAACTATACACCCTTCATTTATCTTTCTATATTCTTGGAAAGATTTCTGACTTGAGCGTCGGAGGGTTTACGGTGGAAACAATTCCCGCCGACCTCTGACCGTTAGTTTTCAGTTGTGTTGCACAGGACTCAGATTCAAGACTATGGATATGGATCCGCGTCAGATCGACTAACAAGAATATCCGATTTGCGGCCCCTGACCCGTAGGACAATCCGAATTTATGGTACGCATCAATAATAATTCATTAAATTATATTAAACTCATCATATACTTTTTAGCCATAGAGATCTAAAAGCTTTCATCATCATGCTTGGGAAAATTGCTTATTTTATAAATTATGAGAACTTATTTTTTTAATTCGAGCTTGATTTGCAAGCAACTGAGTAGCTAGAGTTTTGCTCCTGCATAGAAGTTTGGTTTTATACATAAATGAGAGGATTTTGAGCTCTAATCTCATACATAGCCTTTTTATATGTGATTAAGATATAATGCCCGATTTTTTATTTATAATTTATAACATTATAATTAATATGTGTTATGCCAATTTAAAATATAATTATATTATAAAAAATTAAGAAATTGAATTTGAAGAAAAGCAAGCCCAATACTTAATTGGAGCCTATTGGACGCCTTTATACATTTGTGACAGAATAAAGAATACCTATTGTGCACCTATTATAATATTTATGCACGATTGAGGTAAAATATTAGCACATAAGTATAATTATCATGTATAATTAAAGTCTTTCTTTGGTCTACTTTAAATTTTTTTAATTTTGTTCATAATTTTTATTTTACTATACATGCATGTTACTATTTACACTACTATTTTTAAATATTATTGTATACATATGATTTTCACTAAATATTTTGAAAGTTTTTTTGGGTTTTATTGGAGACTTAGATATTTGGTTTATTTTTCATAAAACAAACAAATATTTTAAAGGAGTATATTAATATATAAAAAAATTTATAAAGAAAAGTCATAAAATATATATATTTAGCCATACATTTGACATTGCATATAAAACTTTTGATAAATACTCTATTTTAATATTTGATTTGAATTTGGCACTTTATTCCGGTAGGGTAAATAAATTTTGATATTTATACTTTTTTGACAAAGTAAAAAAAATTTCTTATTTATTATAAAGTCGCTTTTTTTTTTGAAACAATGTAAGAAATTAATGAAACATATATTATAATATTTAATAAATTAATCACAATTAAGAATTGTACTTATTATCCATAATTGGTAAAAAAATTAATATTTTATCCTGTTGGCCTCATCAGACGTGCTCATATAGAGATCCTTTGATTGAAAATCTCGATAAGATGGCAACAGTTCACTACGTTTTAAGAAATTTAAAATTATATCACAACACACAGTAATATATTAGCAACTTAATTAAATGTTCCTTATTATGGTTGAAAATTTTGATTAGCCTTTTTATGGACATATTACGGCAATAATATAATTAAATTTATAGAATTCATTTTTTCTTAATTTTTATGAGAATCTTTATGCGTGGCTTGCTAGTTCTCTAATGACGATTAAAGAGTATCATAATGTTGGCGGGCAACGGGGGGCCTATTTACCAAATTATAGGAACAGTTTTCACCTGTTAGTCGGAATTAACGGCCAACTAATAGGGTACAATAAGCACTGTGAAATAGAAAGTAGAGAACAGAAATGAATACCAAATTTTACGTAAAAAATCCTTATGAATTAAGAAAAAATCACGGGGTACTAAGTCCACTAAAAATTACTAAATATGAGAAGAATACAGGAGGCGAAAATAAGAATAGAGTAAAGTAATCAAGATTCTCACACTTATTTTTCTCACAGCTCTCTTTCTTTTTCTTTCTCTCATCTGTTACACTCTCACTCAATCTTGGCCGGTGTCTTTTCCTTCTTCTTCTACTTCTTTTCCTTCATCTACCTCTACTTGCTATGTGTCAAGTGTACATACATATACACACGACCATCACCACAGCTCAGTGGTTGGTGTTCAACTTCCAAAGCCCACCTGCATGCGCATGCCTGATCCTACAGCAGGTGGGGCGTGCCTGCTTCTACAGGATGATCAGTCTTTGGAGTCTCGAGGATGTCTTTCAACAACCACCAAAAAGAATAGGTTAACCGTACACCTTTTAAGTATGACAGTCTTTGATAACTCCAAAATATGGCATGTCAACTCTATTGTCCATCGCTTCACATTCGTCGGTCAACCACATCGTTGACCGGTCGAAGTAGCCCGTCATGTTCCTTCAGACGACTCATAACTTATGACGGTCAATATGTTGACCGAAAGAGTTGACCAGAATTTCTTCCTTTCCAGCACATTCGTGCTTTGTCTAAATCCTAAGGACTTTCACATGGGAGTAATCCCAACATATAATACATAATTAAAAATGATTTTATAATCTAATGATCATTAAAAAGTATCCTCTCTAACACCAATTCAATAGACCGTCGTAAATATTAAGTGTTGAGTAACATGATCCTTAAACTATAAAATCATTGTGCCCTTCATCTATAATATTATAAAACAAACTATACAATTTTCATTCCACTTTATAAGATTTATTTTTTTATTTATTGATTATTTACAAGTATAAAAAAAATAAGTTATATATAGTTTTAAAACAGCTGTTGCATGAATTTATTTAGTATTAAGATTAAATTACTTTATACTGGTTAAGTAAAGAACTAATTATCCCTTAAAGATATGTTTTTCAAGGACAAAATCGTAGGGCGACATGTTGTGTCTCACACATTTCCTCCAAATGAAAAAAATTTTAAATAAAAATTGGTCTAACCTCAAAACTCAACAATAACATATTTTGTGATAATCCAATCATTTTTTTTATTAAAAATTATATTATAATAGTAAATTAGATTTATTTTATATTGTTCGAGTAAATATGTAGAATCTTGCTTTTTAAGTGAGTAGACTTCCTTGTTCCCTTAACGATAAAATTTTATGAAATGAGGCTGACGATCTAATATGTTTTATGTCTTCTTTTAAACTGAATGTGTAACATTCTCGGGCACCCGCTTGTAAATGTTTTCCACTTTGTCACACGGGCGCACGATTTTGTTCTTAGCAGACGGCCTCCACCGTCCTCAATATACGTCAACAAGGGATAGGTATCTACGCCCTTATAATATACGTTTCGTTCCCCTCCCCATCCGATTTTGGACATCACAAAATGGTTCCTTAAATGAAAATGAACCAAAACTTAGAGCATGACAATAGTAAAATTTTATTAGAAGAATAAGACAACATGAAAATTATCATAGTGAATTAATTTTATTAGAACTAAGAAATGATAATTTTATTAAATAACTTACACTATAAATTATTCTATGTTTTCTCATGACAAGAGTTTTCTAACTAATTGGGAAAATGTAGCCTTATTTTGACATAAAATATTTTTTATTTATGTATTTTTATATAGATTTATTACTATTAATAAATAAATAAAATATTATATAAATTTAAATAAATTTTAAGAATATTTAAATGCTGTCTTCATAATATTTCTCTTACTTTATAGTAGGAAATAAAGAAAACATTTCATGCAATAAATCTACTCACGTGGCGTTTCACGTGGTCGGAGAAGCATCAATAATTTGTACAAATCACGTGCAATGCTTCTGCGACAGGACGAATTCATCTTTTGTCGAATTTACAGCTTTTGAAATGATTGATATGAGTTACTTTAAAGCAAAGGTAAGTATTTTATATAAGAATTAACCTAATATATATTTAATAATTTATTAAAATAATTAAAAAATATAATTTTATTATATTTTATTATAAAAATTATTTATTTTATTATCTAATTATTAATAAAAAATATTGATATAATTAAAGAATAGATTTCCTTATAACCCTATAAATGACAAAGTCATCTATGGTTAGTTGAAATTTTTAAGATTATTTTTTAGATAATATGAAGTAATTATTAATATTTAATTGATAAAAAATTGTTAATATAAGATGCATTTCATAATTTTTGTATCGTTTCATGACAAAAGATAAAATGGTGAAGGAAAGAGAATTACTGTAAATCATAAAATTATCAATCATTAATTCATATTTTTATGGTATTTTTTGGATAATGTGAAGTGATTTTTTTTATTTAATTGATAAAATTTTATGATATTTTTTGAATAATGTGAATGAGTTTGTTTTTATTTAATTAGTAAAATTTTATTATCTTCTTATTATCTCTGATTTTATAAAGTTATCCCTGAAAAATTGTTATTGATGGGATGTCAGTAATAGGCTGACCCACGAAGGAGAAAACAGCCCAAATTCATAACGGTCCAATTCTACCTTGACGGTTAACGCTTCCATTGATCAGATGAATAGCAAATGGGCTGGCGGAGACTCAAGAGTAGGACGGCCTATTAAACCCTAGAACGGTCAACGCTTTTGTTGATCGGATAGGGCGTCAGTAGGCGGGCTGGGGCCCAAGACGCGCGCTACCCAAGAAGTAATTATTCAACGTGTTCATCTCAGAACCACAACAGTCATCTACTCTAATTTTTTACCTCTCTGAGATGGCAAACTCCATTATAACGGTCATCTTTGAAATTAGTACACATTCCAAGAGGAAAAGCGCCAAAATCTGTGCGCTATCTACTGTTAACCCTAATGATTATAAAATATAGAATGAAGGAGATTATCTTCTTGGACAGTCAAACGCTCATGCCTGTACCAAGGAAGACAATAATCCTTAGTAGAGCACGGTCATCCAGCTCTTTGCGTAAGAAATGCAGCCCATGGCCATGGCTATAAAAGGCCATAAGAGCTCCCCTCAAAGGCGCACTCTAAAATACGCACTAAAACGTCCGCAAAAAGCCTTCAAGAGATCTCAAGCTCTCATAAGTCCTTAATCTCTCTTGAGCTCTCTAGCGCTCTCTCACCCAACTTTCAATTCTCAATGAACTTTGAATCAAGAAATTCTACTCCTCACGAGCAACCCCATAAGTCACTAATCTCACGAGTACATTCCCGCCTACACAAAACACTCATAGCATTCATATTGCATCTGCTATATCCACATTCTCATTTTAAATAGTCAATTATTGACTTGAGCGTCAAAATATTTTCGGTGGGATTAAATTTGACCGTCACCTAATACATTGTTAGAAATTGTGGTGTGTATGATCTAAAATTAAGCGAACGAAAATCAAAATCCGACGAAGAGCTCAACCGAAATCTGTTCAAATTTGAATTTAGAACGCATCAGTTATCATGACATTCATCTCATAAAGTAACATTTTCAATAATAATTTTTTATTTTTATTATTAAATTAAATATTTAATAAATATTAATATAATAAAAATAAAATTTATAAAAATTATTATATATAATATTTTATATATTTTAATTTCCATCATTAAATGTTTTTGATTATAATAACTAAAAATCTACTGCCTATATTTTTTTAAAAGGATACATGGCTTTCAACTTCTTGATTTCGGTGAAAGTTTGACCGTACAAATTGGAGGTGAGAATATTTAACTACTGTGCACCTATTATGATATTCATACACGATTAAGATAAAATATTAGCACCTAAGTTGCGCCCGATACGCCGCTCATCCATGCCTATGATTCTAAGTGTTGCCTCATGCTATGATTATATATATTAGAAAATTATGTGTTGATTTTGGTTATTTTTGTAGGGAAAGAAGGACAGGAAAGAGAAAAAAAAAAGATAGAGAGCAAAGGAGAATGAATAAGATTTTGAAACTTTTTCGTATCAAATTTGTTAGATTAGAGGTTCAAAACACGTATGATTAAAGTCATTCTTTGGTCTACTTTAAATTTTTTTTAATTTTATTTATAATTTTTATTTTACTATACATGTATGTTACTATTTACACTACTATTTTTAAATATTATTGTATACATATGATTTTCATTAAATATTTTGAAAGTTTTTTTGGGTTTTATTGGAGACTTAGATATTTGGTTTATTTTTCATAAAACAAACAAACAAATATTTTCAAGGAGTATATTAATATATAAAAATATTTATGAAGAAAAGTCATAAAATATATATATTTAACCATAAATATGACATTCCGTATAAAACTTTTGATAAATACTTTATTTTAATATTTGATTTGAATTAGGCACTTTATTTTTGTAGGGTAAACAGGTTTTGATATTTATATATTTTTTAAAAAGTAAAAAAAATTTATTATTTATTATAAAGTTCCTTTTTTTTTTTGAAACAATGTAAGAAATTAATGAAATATATATTCTGATATTTAATAAATTAATCACAATTGAAAACTGTACTTATTATCCATAATTGGTAAAAAAATTAATGTTTTACCCTGTTGGCCTCCTCAGACGTGCTCATATAGGGATCCTTTGATTGAAAATTTTGATATGATAGCAACAGTCCGCTACGTTTTAAGAAATTTAAAATTATATCACAATGCACAGAGATATATTAGCAACTTAATTAAATGTTCCTTATTATGGTCGAAAATTTTGATTAGCCTTTTTATGGACATATTACGGCAATAATATAATTAAATTTATAGAATTAATTTTTTCTTAATTTTTATGAGAATATTTACGGGTGGCTTCGCTAGTTCTCTAATCACGATTAAAGAGTGTCATAATACATAATTAAAAATGATTTTATATTCTAATGATGATTAAAAAGTATCCTCCCTAACACCAATTCAATAGACCGTCGTAAATATTTAGTGTCGAGTAACATGATCCTTAAACTATAAAATCATTGTGCCCTTCATCTATAATATTATAAAAACAAACTATACAATTTTCATTCCACTTTACAAGATTTTATTTTTTTTATTTATTGGTTATTTACAAGTATAAAAAAATAAGTTATATATATTTTTGAAAGAGTTGTTCCATGAATTTATTTAGTAGTAAGAGTAAATTACTTTATATTGGTTAAGTAAAAAAACTAATTCATTGCTTATAAGTAAAAATAATTAATTATCCCTTAAAGAAATATTTTTAAAGGACAAGATCGTAGGAGACAGAGTCAGCGACATGTCGTGTCTCACACATTCCCTCCAAATGATCATACTGACAGTATGATCATTTTTTTATTAAAAATTATATTATAATAGTATATTATATTTATTTTATATTGATCGAGTAAAGATGTAGAATTTTCCTTTTTAAGTGAGTAGGCTTCCTTGTTCCCATAAAGATAAAATTTTATGGAATGAGGCTGACGTTATTATTTCCAAATCAATTTTGAAAATCATGGAAGGTTATATCCGATGTTTCTTGTGGCACGGATCCATTACTGGGAGCTCAACTGCTA
>JAOVVI020014788.1:0-11392 GCA_028571085.2 Nepenthes alata | reverse complement strand
ATGATGCGTATATGAATTCAAATTTTGAACAGATTTGGATCGATTGGGTCATCTGAATTCGACTCCGTTCACCGAATTTGGATCATGCATACCACTATAACAAATAAGAGGTCAGGTGCCGGCGAAATATTATCTAATCAAAAATATTCTGACGCTCAAATCAGCAATAGGCCTTCGACTTATAAGAATGTAACTGAAAATGAAAGTTGAGAGAGAGAGAGATTGAGGTGGGAAGGAGTATTTGCCTTCGAACATAAGATAATATTTTAACAAAAATTATAAAAATATGATGTATAACTTTTTCAATTTTAAGACATAAACAGTATATTAATTTCTAAAGTGTCAGTGAATAATAATTTAACAATCAACTGTTAATAATATAAGTTTTATGTAAGTATAAACAGTAAAAAATACTTATATTTTTCAATTACAGATGCATTGTAAATCCTCATTCATTCATTTAGTTAATAATATTAATAAGATTATACTCATTTGGAATGTAATTTTTTTATAAACAATAAAAATAAGATACTCATATTAAAGTTAAAAATTTTTTATTTCACTTTTTTAGATATATATACATATACAATATGGTTTTTTAATTCAGTTATAGCAATTTTTGTTCGATTATTGAGTTTAATTTTTCTCGAACACTCTTAGTTATGACTTTATCAGTTGTTCATATTAGCCGTTAATTTATTTAATATTACTGTGTAAGGGCTGCACGATAAAATATTTCAAAAGCACCTTATAAATGTATATTTTTTAACTTTTATGATCGAGTTTATTTTATAAAAAAAATTATTAAATATACCCAATTGCTAATATCATTTTATACATTTTTGTTATTAAAATAGCATCTTAAAATAAAAATTAAAATTTTTTGCTTAGAAATAATAAGTCACATCTTTATTCAACTCCTAAGTAGCAATCCTACTTTTATTTTAATTTTTTTTTTGCTTTTTTCTATTTCTTCATCAATAAATGCTTAAACTGCAAAAAATCCTAAATTGCACGTGCGCGTCAAATGTCATTAGGAATCGTTTGCCTAAACGTCTCTTTTACACAGTATTTGGGTTGATGTCAAAAGTACAATTTTGTCCTCATTCATTATTATTTTCTTACAACCTACCTATTTTGAGGGCACACAATGAATAACTTTATTAGTAAACCAACATAGTAGAAATGAGATTACCAATATGCCCTTATTACTGATCTTCTCATTTGTTATTTTCGTCTGTCACTCAAGGCGAGTGGAGCAAAGGCAACCCTACGACGATTATGAAAACTCGAGCGGATATTTTTTAGTTTATTTAAAGTATTTTAAAAATATATATTTTATTTTTATTACGAGTTATTTGAATTATGTTTTTTTTTGGTAAGTATTTATTTAAATTATGCTCATTCAAGATAATAAAAATATTTATAAAAATATTAATCTAATAGATAATATGATGGAAAAAAATTTATAAATTTTTTTACTATATCATTTAATCTTGTAAAAGGTTTTTATTTCTGACCTAATTATTAAATTTTATTATAAAATAATAAAAAAACTCTACCAAGGAACAAGGGCTCCTCTGTGAAACTGATGCTATTGACATAATACGTGGAAATGACAAAAGCATGACATCATGTTTTTTGTTTTGTTTTTTTAGATTAACGTTACATATATTTTGAAATAATTTCAAATAACGTATTTATTTGTTTATTTTAACATAATATCGTAATGATAAATTAATGAATCAAAATTATAATATTTAAAAATATTTATTATGTACTTTTAAATTATTATTTTATTTTATATTAAATAGATAATTCCACAATCGAAATCGTTTCCGAGTGAACTCTCAACTCACCAGCGAAAGCGTCCACCTTGCTAATTGGGCCAAGGCTATCTTGTTGTTGGGCTAATTGGGCCAAGAAAATCCCAGAGAGGCTTATTAAAATTTGAAAAAATAATAAAAATTAAAATAACCTCAACTCAGAGATAATAAATTACAGATAAATTAAATAAATATTATTTTTTTAAAGTACGAGTTTTGTGTAGTAAGCTTCGGCTAAAAGTTGAGGTGGAGCTAGCTTTCATTATTTAATTAATTTAAAAAAATCTTCTATTAATATAAGTTAAAAATAGGCCAACTAATAATTTTTTATTTAATTCAAATTTCATTCAAATTTTTATTGTTTATTTTGATTTAACTTTAAATTTAAAATAATGATTTAAATTAATTATATTTTAGGAAATATGATAACATACAAATAATACTGAAAGAACCTAACATTGTATAAAACAAAAAAATAAAGATCAATTTCAGATCTTTTTTTTTTTTTTTTACATTCAATCTCTCTCAAAAAGGGGCACAGAATAATATTGATACTAAAACATAAATTAATAATAAAATTAAAATATAAAATCCAAGAATAAATTTTGACAACGTAAAATACTTAGAAAAAAAAGGATGTTACAATTTTTAAAAAATAAATTAATTAAAAAATGAAAATATTTTTGACATTTTAAAAAATATTATGTATAAATCAATATTGATGCGTCTTTGGGTCCGGGTTCTCATGCGGATTAAGAAACTTTCGGATTTCTCAATTCGGTCGGTTCGCGAATGGGTCCGGTCTCCGCGTCTTTCAACCTGGACTTTGTGCATCACAAATTACAAACAAGAGGTTAGAAGACGACAAAATGTTATCCCATCGTAAATATTTTGACGCTTAAATCATAAATTTTTTCCGAAGAATGGAAAGATGCACACAGATGCAAATGAGATGAGAATGCAGAAATGATGAAATGAGAAAAATATGTGGGACGTTTGAAGGAAGCTTGTGCTCCTCGGATTGCTTTGTCGGTAATGGCTCACCATGGTTGCCGTCATGTGGCGATGGTTCAAGGGAAGAGAGCTGGTTATTTCTCCTTATTGCTTTGAGCGCTAGGTTATGGATCAGAATCTTGATCTCAGGCCACCGCTTAAGCTCTTTTTGTGAAAGTGGGCCTCCCCCTTCTCCGATGCTGGAGAGAATATTTATAGGCTCATTTGAGGAGGCTTTGGGAGCCGGGATCTTCAACAAGTGGCTTGCCAGGATTCTCTAACCGCTACGCACTGGCAGTGACCGACGGTATCAACTGTCGCCTTGTGGAGGCAAAGAGACCGTTGTCGGGCGTGACCAATGCAGGCTTGTTGACTTTATTTGGATTGATTGAGCGACAGTTAGGGCGGTGTGTACTGCGGCTTATCAACGTTGAAAGCATCTCCCATTAGCTGACATCCAGCGGACGCCTTTGTAGGGATGCGAGTGACGCTAATTGGATGAGCATCTAGGGTGTCTTGTGGGCCTTGTTTCTGGATCTCCTGGGACGTCATTGCTGAGTTGGGCCTTTTACAGGTCGGATACGTCTTTTTCCAATTCGGCCTCATTGGTTTTGGGCCGAGTCCATGCTAGACCCATCACTAGCCCCCATGCCTCGGGATGACCCATTGCCAAGGCTTGGCAAGTTAAAGGTGGATCCCGCCGTTGATCCGCATGGGCCTTCTCGAGATGCTTTACTCTTCAACTCTCAGATATGTCGATCCTTCCCCATGCGAATATGCAGCCTTTCAGAGGTGACACTGGAATTCGGTGCTCTGTTGAAAAAGATTTGCAGCCTGCAAATCGACTTAGCAAAAATGGCTTTTCTGTTTTACGATTGATGGCCATTAGGTGGTGCGCCCATTAAGGAGCTCATCGGGCCTTCTGCGCGGCTATAAATTGAGGGGTCCTCAGCTTGGGTGCCCCAAACTTATCCCATCATTGGTGAAGCAATGTGGAGTCTTTAGCTTATCTTATGCCCCGTGGAGTTTCGTATGGGAATCAAATAGATCAACAGGAGAATTGCAGCCACTATTGAAGCCTGTCGTCATGCTTTCCTCATGGATGCTTCCTCGTTGTAATGAGGGTGGCTCGGCCGCTCGACAATTGTCACGTGCCTCCTCTCCAGCTAGCGAAGGGTCTCAGCTGTAGGGGAGCATTGCGAGGCCAGCATGCTGATTCAGGGGATTCCGTTTCCTTAAAAGCATGCCATCGCCGTCTCTTGCCACAACTGACCGTTCCTCTGTGCTTGCTAAAAGATAAGGCGAGGCCCAGAGTTCCATTGGGACGTAGGCGAATGAGTCACGGCTCCGGTGGAACTCCTGATTGATGCTTTTCCTTCACTTATGGTGGAACCTGTCTCGCTGGGAGCGTGGGATTGCCATCCACATCGTCCGTTCGGGAGTGGAATCGACACCGAGGTAGATTCCTCCAAAATGAGGTAATGTGAATCTATGCTTAGGGTCGAGCCTTCCCGGTGGCACCGCTCTTCTGTTGCTTCTTGTACTTTGCTCTATTTCTTTTTTCCTTTCCACTTGCGTTGATACAAGCCTTATACTTTGTAAAGAACACTTCAATGAATAAAAATATTAAAATTTCCCTTTAATTTCTTGTGTTATTGAATTTTCTCTTTATTGCTTTGAATGGTATGACTCAATGGCCCTAGGGCCCTCTCGCCGCCATACATGCTAGATCGCTTGCTTATTCCAAGTGCCCAACAGATTTCGGTCGCCCCTTGCCAGTGCCCATCCCTCTCGTCCGTACATTACCTTGGATGACTAAACGATACCGACGGAGGGTGCGTTAACCAAGTTGCATCTGCATTTAATACATCAGGAATTGTAGAGCCGTCGTATCATAATTGCCTTTCTTGAAAAGGCACATGCTTCAAGGCGTCACCACATTGAGGGATTTTGCTGGGCGGCGGAACGCCTTTCCTTAGTTAAATGACGCTGTTTCCTTGGGGAGGTTTTCGCTATTTAAGTGCCAAGGACTTCTCCAATTTGGGCATCCATTTGCTGCCGTGCGATGCAAAATCTAACTCTACTATCGTTCCTTCTTTCCTTTCGTTGTGGTCACGCTAATAGCAAACAAGGTACGTGACATTGCTCCAGGACCGTCGACGGTGTCGTCCTCCACTTCAGGGTTTGAGTCCCCTACCAAGGAGTCACGATGGGGAGAGCGAGGGCCGAGAGGCCACGACAAGGTGGGGCTTGCTGGTATGGCAGCGGAAGGTCGCCATTTGGAGCCTTCAGTCATTGGGCCGAGAAGGCCTCTGAGAGCGCTACTGGGTTTTGAATTCAAAGGGGCTTCTAATTGCTTTCGGCGCCAAGGGCTTGAGGAAGACGGTCGGCTGATTCGCCGTGTCCAGTGGACCATTGAGGAGATTCAGGCTTGGGTGCAGGTCACCGTTGCAAAAATCGAGCAGACTCGAGAGTGAGCGGCTCACTACGAGCAAGCATGGTTGGAGGCTGAGACGAGGGCATCACAGTTGGCGGACATCAATTCGCAAGCTCAGAAGGAGGAGCTCAAATAGTGCCGGGTGTCACTCAGGGAAGAGCACGTCATCCATGCGTAGCTAGAGGTCGAGGATCTGGTCGGAGGAGCCGGCTCCCATGTTGGAAGGAAGGTTCCAGAAAGGGATTCGACTCAATTGAAGGATAGCTTCACTAGCGGTGCCTGACTTTCGCATGGGCCTCCTAGACTCTTGGAATGCGGGTGCCCGGACGCACTCAAAGCTAACTGAGTTCCTGACTCTCGATCCTACCAAGCCCGGCGGGGGTAGACAGTGACATTGTATTTTACGACCACTGGCCGACTTTTCCAGTAAAGAAACCTTATTGGTGAAATTTCTGAATAAATTTTCTTTATGATAGAGCAATTTATCTATTGTAATATGTTGTGTTCGGATAACTTGTTTTACCCTTTCGGTCTGGAAGTTGGATGGATTACCGTCGTTGTTTTCGATGGCTGGTATCTTTGCATTAATTGCAAGGTGTGATGGTTGGGATTTGGCAGATGATTGCAGTGTGCATGAGGGGGGCTGTCTGTGAGGCGTCAAAATGGGCTTCCTTGGACAAACGTGCCGCACTCGACTAAAGGGACGTGTCATGGCCAAATTTTGAGCTGACCTTTACGTTTTCCCGCGTGATGTCGCTTGACTTTCTCTTCCGTTGCCTATTTAAACGACGCTTCCCCAAGCCATTCACACTTTGCGCTTGTCTGCTTCGAGAATCCATACTGAAGAAGAAAAGCTATCCTTCTTCCACCATTCGTCAAAGAGTTGGCGATATCAAATCAGTCCTTTCGGCGACCATTGTTGCCATTCTGAGGGTTGACTACCACATCCCGAGTGACTGGGCCCATCTCCTTTCTGGTGAGGGGGGAGGAGCGAATGCGCCCCTGGAGGGCTTCATTACGGTATATCAGCACAACTTGATGGGTGGACTTCGCTTCCCCGGGAACCGGATCTGAACGGGATCTTTGAGGCGGTCGGCGTTCCTACAGCACGGCTAAATCCTATTGTCGTACGCTACCTAGTGTCCATATGCATCTTTGCTCATTTTCGCGATTGCGGGTTCAGCTCGCGCTCAGTGAATGTGATCTTTCGCTTTACCCAATCGAAGCATTGGGTTTCAATGTCTTCGTGTCTAGGCTTCAGTTTCCGGGGGACAAACCCCAACTCAATGAAAAATTGGAAGAACCGTTTTTTCATGCTAGTGACCCCTCAGAGTGGGAGATTCCGACCATATGGGGTCCTGTGAGCGATTTCTTTTCAAAAAGTGTAAGTGATGAGGAAGTGAAGTAGGAGAAGAATCGGATCGATCACATTCAGGCAAAGATCAAGATGTTCGCCACCCAAGGATTTTACTTGACCCCCTGAGTTCTTTGCGACAGTCAGGTGGGAGCCTGAGAGTAGCAGGGTGGCGGCTGCCACCCAAAATAGTAAGGTCGAGGCCCTGATCGTCAAAGAGCCATCGAGGGAGTCACTCAAGCGGAGCGGCTCGTCACTGTCACTAAAGTCCTTTGACGCGGACGTGACGGCCCTAAAGAGGCTGAGGGAAGGCGGAGACACTTGTAGCTGGAGGGCCCTCATATTGCCAGCCATGTCAGGCAAGTTTGCTAGGTCTGTCGCGACGACGCTGACCAGGACCACTGTCGTGGTGCATGAGTTAGAGCCACAGCTACATGAGAGAGTCACCGAGCGCTCTTCGATTTCGGTCGTTGCTTTGGCGGAATATGGCATTCCACTGACTCGGCTTCCTTTAGACGAGTGGTCAACGCCAAGGTCCCTGTTTGATGTCGAGGCGGGACCCTCCACCGGCAAGTGGCCAGCCGAGTCCTTATGAGGGGTAGCCATGATGAGCACCAAAGAGACAGTGATCGATTTGACAGAGTTTATTAAGGTGGATAACCTGGAGCCTGTTGCTGCTCCGTTCGATGTTCCAGAGGGGGTCGATGCACCCTCCGAGGTGTCACCCGAGCTGCTCGTCGCTGGTCCCAAGGCTGCTACAAAGGCCATTGCACTTGAGGAGATCACAGATGGACCTACGACTGGTGAAGCTCTAGCGAGCAGAACATAGGAGGCTATTGAGCGGCCGAAGCTCCCAGGCATGTCCGATCCTAAAGCCATGCCGAACTTGCCTGGAGCTATGGAGGAACCATTCATTGAGGTATGACTTCTTTACTCATCAAGCCGAGGATTTGTCTGCCAACTTCCTTTGTGCAATTTTCCCACTCAGTTAGGATTCATGGGCTTCTCAAGGCTCGCTTTGGGAGTTGTTTGCACTATGTTCATGCTTCAATTGAGAATATCGTCGTATCTCGCGCGTAGTGGGATACTCTATCCAATGAATCGGATGTCATCGCAGGCCCTGTGAAGTTTCTCGAGGGCCAGCTGGGTTCTGAGGCCACGCAGCCAAACTCCGGGTCTTAGGCCGCTGTGTGCAAGACATCGTTTCGGCAGTCAGCCCAACTCAGGGCATCATCGTTTATGTGCACAAAATCCTAGCCCACCATCCGTCGTTGACTGAAGATGCTCTCTTCTTTTGGAGAAGGTCGCTTCACGCCTACCGCTTACACCCCCTAAGGTTAGCCCCCTGGCCCACTAGTTCAACCTCAGTCGTGGCACTTGGCTCGGAGCAAAGGTTCTGTGGCTGATAAGAGCCTTCCGGCGCGGAGTCGAAGTTCAAAATTCAACCACATGTGGGCCGCTCAGCCTGGGGCTAACGTTTTGTGGCCGCTAAGGGCCTTTCGGCACGAAGCCAATGTTTAAACTTCTACCACATGTGAGCCGCTCAGCGCTGGGCTAAAGTTTATTTTTATAGGTGGACGAACGTTCTCCCGACATAGGGGCAGTTTAGGCCGTTTGTATTTTTAAAAATGGCAACCAAGTACACATTCGTATAAACAGTCAGATAATAAGATAAAAACGATAATTTTATTAATGAAAATGTGGTACAAGTATAAGCATTCCAATTCATGTATGCACAATTTACCTAGGCGTCTGTGTGCCTCGCTGGTAGTACTTATTGAGGTGAGTGACATTCTAGGTCCGAGGGACCAGCTTGCCGTCCTGGGTGCGCAGCTTATACGCCCCTTTTCAGAGAATCGCCAAGACAAAGAATAGGGCTTCCTAGTGTGGGGAGAACTTGTTCCTATGGGCGGCTTTACCCATCGCCTTTACACTCCTGAGGATCAGGTACCCGATCTCGAGCGGGAGAACCTTCTCCCGCTTATTGTAGTACTGAGCAATATGCTGCAGGTAGGCTGCCATCCTTAGGTACGCCACGTCGCGGGCTTTCCGGAGCAGGTCCAGGCATTCCCTGAGCAGCTGGGAGCTGCTAGTGGGGTTGAAGCATTCGATCCGAAGGCTGGGGAGCCACACTTCGACAAGAATGACCGCGTCTCCCTCATAGGTTCCCGCGAGGTCATGCGGTACGACCAGAGCACAGAAGGTAACTCATCGGCCTGTAAGGCCCTCGGGCCCTCAAGTTTAGTCTTCAATCTATACAGCAACGTCTGATTGGTCACCTCGACCTGGCCGTTAGCCTACGGATATGCCATGGATGTGAGAACTAGTCTGATGCGCAAGCTCGTGCAATATTGGGCGAACCATTTTTTGGTGAATTGGGTTCCATTATCAGTCACTATGATCACAGGAATCCCTAACCAACAAATGAAATTCTAACGGACAAACTCCGTTGCGTTTTGTTCGATTATGCGTGCTAGGGGAATTGCTTTGACCCACTTGGGGACGTAGTCAATGCCGACGATGAAGAACTTTCTCTGTCTGGAAGCCAAATGCATAGGCTCGAGAATATCGATCCCGTATTGTTCGAACGACCTCGAGGCCTGTGGGCTCTGCAGCTTCGTGCGTGGCTGGTGGCTCACGAATCAATGAACTTGGCATCTCTTATACCTTTCAACAAAGTCCATGGCGTCTCGCTTCATCATTGGCCAGAATAAACCTTGCTGCATAATTTTGAATGTGAGGTTTTTCCGTTCGACGTGCGAGCCGCATACGCAGAGGTGGACTTGGCCCAGCGCGTATTCGACTTCCTTTGGCGTGAGGCAATTCAAGTAGGGAGTCGAGTATCCCCGCTACTATAGTCTCCCATCGATGATCGTGCATCAGCCAACCATCTTCAGGTACTTTCAGTACGGGGTCATCAAATTGTTGCCTTTGACTATCTACAGTACCTCGCGTTCCAGGCCGTCAATGCTAGGCACGACTAGAACTTCCCCCACACTCCTAGCGTACTCTCCTGAGATCCCGTCGCTGCATCCTTGGCTAACTAGTTGGCCTTCCAGTTCTCTACTCTCGGGATGTACTAAATTTTAAACTTCTCGAACGCCTTGGCTTGGGCGTTCACCTTTGCTAGGTAATTAGCGAGCAGCAGAGTTCGATATCTTGAAGACACCCTGGATCTGGTTGACCACTACCTCCGAGTCGCTGCGCACAACAACCGCTCTCACTGAGCAATCCCTAGCTAGCCTGAGCCTTGCAAGGAGGGCCTCGTATTCCCCTACGTTGTTGGGGGGTAGGAATCCAAGCGTCAAAGAGTACTTGATCTCCAAGCCATCGGAGGTTCCGAGTACGACTCCAACCCTGTAGCCCATTTGCGTAGCCGATCCATCGACATTAAGAGTCCATACAAAGGCGATCATGGTGTTTGTGTCTTCAGCATGGTCTGAGGCGTCGAGAGCAAGAATCATCGTTTCGTCCATGAAGTTTGCGAGGGCTTAGCCATTAAGGGCCGGCCTCCGTCGGAACTCCATGGCGAACTCGCCCAACTCTATGGCCCACCTCACCAATTGTCCGGACGTCTCGGACTTTTGCAAGATCGCCTTCAGAGGCTTGTCAGTTAGGACGACGATTCGGTGTACTTGAAAGTATGGCCTCAACTTTCAGGCAAAGTAGATGAGGGTTAGAGCGATTCTCTCGACATGAGGGTAGCGGGACTCCGTATCCATCAGCACTTCGCCAACATAATACACAGATCACTGCACATTCCCTTGTTGCCGAATAAAGACCGAACTCAGAGCCACGTCTGACATCGCCAAATAGAGATACAGGTCATCGCCCTTAAAAGGGGAGATTAGGAGTGGAAGATTTGTGAGATACTCTTTCAACTCCGCACTTGTTCGTCCATCGAAATCTAGTCACCTTCGTCCCCCTAAGGGCCTTGGAGAACGATAAATACTTCCCCGCAGACTTGGCCAGGAACCACGAGAGGGCAGCGAGTCTCAGTGTGAGTTTTTGGACTTCCTTCATGGTCCGCAAAAAATTCATGTCGAGGATGGCTGTGATTTTTTCCGGATTTGCTTCGATGCCGCGTTGGGATGCTATGAAGCCTAGGAATTTTTTAGAGGTCACCCTGAACACGCACTTGGTCGGGTTGCGCTTCATCCTGTGGGCTTGAAGCACATCAAAAGTTTCAATTAAATCAAAGACATGGTCATCGATTACTTTGTTTTTGACGAGCATATCATCTACATATACATCCATGTTCCTACCGATCTGGGCTTCAAACATCTAGTTCACCAGCCGCTAGTAAACCGCGCCAGCGTTCTTTAGACCAAAGGGTATGATCTTGTAACAGTACATTCATTGGTCAGTCATGAATGAGGTGTACGCATGCGTAGGTGGACGCGAGTGAGTTCCCATTGTGTCATCTAATTGAATCTCTCCTTGCACGGGCACTGATAGGGGACCTTCGACTGCTCTCATCTAATTCTTTTTTAGACCAATCTTAAAAAATATACCGAGGTATAACAAATCTCAAGAGCTTTCATTATTAATAAAAACTTGTCACAGTTGGTAATCGAGCGTACCGTCTCAAACAGGGGCTAATACAACAAGAGTGTCGGAATGAAGGAAAGTTACATGTGTCATATTGTCATCACTAAAACTAATGATATTAGTCCTATCCCCTACTCTTGCTCTCTTATTGCTGGACGCGGCTCTGGGCCGATCCTGGTCGCTACTTCTAGCCAACTTGCTCGACATCATGCTGATGATGCAGACGGCGAC
>JAOVVI020014786.1:0-11392 GCA_028571085.2 Nepenthes alata | reverse complement strand
GCAGGTGGCATTTGTTGCTATTGGAGCAACCATGGTCGGCAGCATCACCTTTACTAAGGAGGAAGGAAACTATGTGCACAAAGGAGATGAGGTTTTTGACAGAATATATCAAAGATATGTACTGCCAATTTCTTCTAACATTCTTCAGAACCCATTTAGCTGACTAAGAGTATTCTTGTTCTGCAGTTTGGCTACTTCTCATTTGGTGGAAGCACTGTAATTTGTGTCTTTGAAAAGGTTAGTATTTTTCGAAGTCATCTTTCTTCCTTATCACCTTCTTGGAAGCCAAAGCACGGGTGTTGGAGATGCCAACTTTGGTGATAGATTTTGTTGGCCTGATGAGAGATTTTGACTTGTATAATGAGCATAGGCTGCCTCTTGCATTGATATAGTGCTGCTGATATTGTTTTAATGATTGTTTTGATTGCATTTGGAGAATATATGTATTTTTTCCTTTTACTTCCCTTGTACTTAAACACTGCCTATGTTGTTTACGATGACACTCATGATAAGATGTCATTTCCCTAGATGCTCAAGTGGAATGTATTCTCATTCGGTGGAACTTTTGCCTCCTCATTAAGCAACTGTTTATACATATCCGTACCTGAATACCTATCAAATATGACATTGTGGGTAGATGGATGCCAGTACCCTGAAGTTTGTCAAATTACATGTGGATGCAATAACATTTGGGAATTCAAAGTTGCAAATATTAACAAATTAATATAAAACGGAGAGAATTTTTTTTGCTACATAAAATGACCACTTTTTGGTGCATTTATTATACAAAACTTTAAAGGCCTTTTTATTATACAAATTGACTTTAAAGGCCTTTATTAAATGCCAATGTATGGAAATCCACTTATCTGAAATAATATTTTTGTTATTTCAAATGCACCAAACTATGATCCTTTATTTGAGCAACAAGACTATATCCTCTTGATAGTGATTTGTTAACATTCCTAATCAGCACTGAATCTCAGGATACTGCCCAGCAATTTCTCATATTTATGATATGAGTGTGTAATTTGCCCAAACCTCAGGGTATTATCATGTAATCTGCCATTGCACTAAGGGTGGCGCATGTCATGTCCATGTCTTTTATTTTGAAGAGTTTCCATTATTAGGCAAACTATGATGTTTAAGCCTAGAAAGCAGTAGTCAATGCTATCTTCATCTGCAAACCTGAGAATCCTGATTAATGTAATGACATTTCAAAAAATTTAATCTCGTGAGATTGATATGTTTGTGCTGCGACCAATTTGGCTAGATGCCTCTAATTCCTGTCTCTATAAATTGGATTTTTAATGTGCATACTGTTGTCTGTCTGCATTTGAGCAATGAAGTGTTGCTTGTTGAAGACTGAATGATTTATGGGCTGGCATCTGTTTACTCTTTCAGCAATATACCATAGTGACCTGATAATTCCAAATTTAAATAAAAACTTTGGCCAAGTGTACAAGCAAGTGCCAAACTTGTATGCATGGGTATCAATGACTATATTATCCGTGGTAATTGTGAGTGAGTAATGACTATCGATTATACTATATTCTCTCATAAGGATACTGATGCAATACATTAGTTTCTTGTTGTATACCATGGGCATTGTCTCTATGTAGGGTTAAATATACTTCACAATACAGTTTCAAATGTGAATGGCTGAGAAGTATTTTCATTTCTTCCCTTATCTTGTTTGGAGTTATTGGAGCAGGTTTCCCTCTTATTCACTCTACTATGGACTGTGCAATCATATTTATGGAATAGATGTGGACATATTTGAGCAACACAGAATTTCTAGACTCTCACTAAGTAAAAGAGAGCCAAATTTGTCATTGAGAAGTCTTTAATCTGAATATTTTCTACCACTTTCAAGGAGTTGTCATGATCAATTTTGACCTTACAGTTATCCTAGTCTTGCTTCGTTTCTGAATGTTTTTCCAAAGATTAACCTTTATCTTACCCAGGGGGTTTCCTCATGACAGTGACAAGCATTTGGAAGTATCGTGAGATGGTGCTCTCTGTTGGAGAAGCTTTCTGAATGTTTTGATGGACCATAGGATGCTTTCTTTCATTGAAGAGATTGCATCATCTCATTAGGCTTCTGTTCTTCTATGTCTACCCTGACTCCAAGGTCTTGATTCCACATACATTTTCAAAAAGTTATTCCAGAAAGTTCCTAATAGATCCAGTCAAAGGTGTTTAGGTAGATGCTAGGATGCTTTCTTTCCATAAGGAGATTTCATCACTCATATTCACTTCTACTACGTTTTATCTACCCAATCTCAATGTCTTTGTTAAAGGTTTGAGATATGAATGTTAAGATGGTTCCATAGTGTTTTCCCCCCTTTTGTTAGGCAGGATGGAACCATGGTTATTAAATTCCTTAACCTTTCTGTGTACAACTTACAGGTTTGAGATGTGAATGTTATGATGGGTTGTTTTCCCCCTCTTTATTAGGCAAGATGTTATTAGATTCCTTAAACCCTTTAAAGTGCCACTTCTAGGTTTTTGCACATTTCATAATGCAACGTAGTTTAAATTTGGTACTGGATCTACCATTGATGGGATAGTAAGAGAAACTGTTCAATTAGTGGAGAAGGTGATAAGATAGGATGGTTTTGCTCTTGGTTATTTTCTCAAGGTGTGAAACTCCCTTTGCATAGGGTGATTTATTAGGGCATGCAACAGAAAAGATAGAATACAAATTGCATTGGCTAGTCCTCGGAGTTTATCAAATATGCATTTCCCTCTCTCTTTATTAGTATATCATGAAGCTGTTATAGTTCTCACATTCATTTTCAGGAATGCTTTTTTTTTCTCTGATCTTTCTCTCCTATGACGGCTTTCTTAGCTTCCTAAGACCCGTGTTTCCCGTTTCTACACTTTGGGTGGGAGTCAATTCATCTGGCTTTTGTTTGTCAGGATCTTAGTGAAAAGGAGATGACTGCTTTCTCCTTTACTATCCTTGATTATTTTGGTTTTGCTTTGGGGGTCAAATAGAAGTCATGATTTTTTTGCAAGCCTTAAATGCTTGTCTTGCCTATCCTTGATTCCCTTTATTTTTCCAACTAATCATGTTTGGAAGCTGAGGATACACCCACTGACAATCTCTTGCAGGTTGTCCCTTCACATCTCATTTTCTTGCTGCAAATTCGGAGCGTGGTTAAGACTAATGTTCAGTGATACTAAAAATGATATTGTTGTACACAACCATAGGGCAGGGAAAGAAATGGCAGCCCTGTACACGATGCTTCCCTAGTGTAAGATCTAAGGAGGGTTAGGTTTCCGCAGAACAACATTATCTTTTGGTCAAGGATCACCCCTCCTCCCTCCTTGCCAAAATTAAAAGGAAAAAAAAAACAAAAGAAAGAAAGCTAATTGTTGTGAAAGACTGTTGTGATTGTTTCTTCTGTAATGTTCAGGAAGACACCTTCAGAAAACATCGTTGCATTTGAATGATGTCGATACACAATGATAAGTCTGTTTTATGTTACTGGAAATCTGCACTTAAACTTGATATAGAGACCTGAACTGGTCAATGCCTGTTTTCAAATCATTTGATGAAAAACTTATAATATGCATCATTATATTTGGATACATGCTGTTCGAGCACTGTTCAATGCTGCTTATGTTATGGTTGGTCTGCTGTGTTGTTGATGATGGGACAATCATTTTTCTTTTAGCTCAGGATTAGAACATGATTATGTGATCATCAGTTTGTTTAACACTAAGCATGGAACAATGAGTTAGCTCATATGTATCGGATTTTAGACCACCACACCATTAGGCTATAGATCCAATATGATATCAAAATTTTAACAATTGTCCATATTGGCCAATACGGCCATTTGATAAATGAATTATCTTATGTCATCGGTAGGGTTTCTTATTAATTGAGTTTCCTTATGCCATTATGAGAGTTTTCTCATTATTAGAGGTCCATTCTTTCAATATAAGCATTCCTTGGTATTAGAATTCTCTTATTTCATTCTTAAGGTTTCTTTATCTTTTCCGTTTAAAGACTCGTGTAACTATTATTAAATATTGATGAATAAGATTATGCTTCTTGTTGTGTTGCCAGTCCTCCCCTCCCCTCCCCTGATCTTTGTTCTTCCTCTCCCCTTCTTCTCCTTTGCCTCCCTATTCTTCATCTTCCTCTTTATTGGCATGTTTCTTTTACACGAAATGAAGACTTGTTGGGATCATTTGTGACAAAAGAATGTAATTATACAATTTTTATCAAACCAATATTATTATTATTGTAGCTTTTGAATCACATTAGTACAAATATAAGCAGTAGCAACAATTTAATTGTGTTACCAAAAAAAAAATAAAAAAAAAAAAGGAAGAAGAGAAAAGCGCGTGTAACTGCCGCATTGAGTTGCATAATGCCTGAGACACTGACACCGGCATCGACACCTTGCTTCTGTGACACTGCAACGTTCACTACAACCATGACAATCATTTTGTTCCTTGAAACTCGGACAAGGATTCCTTTTATTTGTTCAGCTCTAGATTCCATGCATAAGATTTTTTCATGTGGGGAAGGGGTATAGTAGATTTTTGAATTGGTGTGTACTTCACAAGGTATATTATAATTACTACTAGGCACAATGTGCAGCCATCTTGAGATATTCTTGGACTTGCAATTATGGGAAATCAAAAACTGATTTGCATTTTGTAGATTTCTGTAGATTCTACTATCCTTGGTTAGTCCGCTAAAGATTTGAACTAAAAATAGTATTAGTTGCCTCAACATACAAAAAAATTGAAGGCATACACCATTTGCTACCAAAAAAAGGGGAAATAAAGGAAAGAATCGAACCTTCACTATTCCATTGCAAGTGTCCAAGTTTTACATAACTGTGTTACTGGCCAATTAGATGTTTATTTATCCGGTTGTATCTGTTTGGTGTATATCATCTCCTAGTCAAAATGATATTTGCAATTGTGTTTTTTTCCCCTGCTGCAGGATACAATAGAATTGGACGAGGATCTGCTGCAAAACAGTTCAAGATCACTTGAGACATTAGTCCGTGTCGGGATGAGGCTGGGTGTCTCCACCAAGAAACAAGGAGAAATATGAATGGAAGTTTTTTTAATTTAAGGGGGAAAGTATAGTAGTCGAGATGCTCAGGGTGTCGACTAAACCCACTCTAGTCAGTCCGTTTTTATCTGGCGACGCAGCTGTGACCATATTGTATCTCTGCGTAGTCTATATTTGCTATGCTAAGTAATATCTATACCTGATATTCATTTCTACGTGTGTGTTTTTTGTAACATCAGCACCCCGCCCCCCAAATAAAAAAGAAAAAAAAAAGGAAAAGGGGAAAAAAAATAATCGTATGTTATTAGTATTATTTACGTTGGAAGTAATTCTCTTGCAGTTGCCATATATGAAATCTTGATATAATAATAAAGTTACTATAGAAGTTATCGTTTGATCTAGTAGTCATGTTTAAATTATAAAAATGATTTATTTATAATATAAGATAAAACTGAATATAATTTTCTTCAAATTGTCCTAGTTCTCAATTTCCTGAGGAGCCTAAAAGAAGCACCTCATGTTAAAATCAAATGATTAGAGTTGTTTGTTGGAATTTTAGAAAAAATAAATTAAGTTAAAAACTTAATGAGACTTCTTTGACTGAAATCCCCAAAAACCTCCTCTGTGTTGCTTCCCAACTGTACTTGGAGTATGAATTACAGCCCTAATTTGAGCTGTCGGATCGGTTGGGTTGGAATCTGGATGAGGATGACTTTCTAATTATTCGTATGAATGACCAATTCATCCATTACAAGATTACTGGCTCTTAATTTATCTTTATCCTTCATCTACAGTTAGAAATATAATGTGAAGTTCGGTGACTTTTGGGGGGAACCAGTTAACTTTGCCCGAATTCATACTAGTTATTGGCGGCTTCAATGCAGTCCAATCATCTTCTGAAGTTCTGGTTGGAGACATTGACCATGGGGTTCTCCGGCTTCTCTTTAATTGTCATCAAAGTGGTAACATTTATGATTATACTTGTTAATGCCGTCCAATCATCTACTGAAGTTCTGGGTGGTGGCATTGACCATGGGGTTCTCCAGCTTCTCTTTAATTGTCATCAAAGTGGTAACATTTATGATTATACTTATTAATGGCCATCGTATTACCTCCAATATGGGTTACAAGGCTTGCTTTCTTCTCCTAATATCTCCAATCACTCTTCCAGTCTTCTTTTACCAGTTGCTGACCAAGGTAAGCCTATGGGACCCTTCAAATTTAACAATTTACTTATTTTTTTTTTATTATGGAAAATTTTCTACATCCACCAAACAATTAGGGTCAAAAATTAAAATTAGTTGATGATAAAAATTAAATAACTATTTAAATTATTTGATATAATCTTTAATTATTATCCACCAAATTTTTAATCCTAATCGTTTTTCCAATATAGAAGTCTCCTTACTGAAAGCATCATAACAATTCTAGAGTTTAACCTCTTCTTTGAAAGCCTTATTTACTTCTTCTCGAACCAGGTCCTTTTATTTAAAAGAAAAACTAGGTCCTTTTGACAATGACGTAGTTATGCCTTTTATCTGGTGTCGGCCTCAAAACATCTCATCTCCTTGTTCTCTGCCCCTATTTCCTACGAGGAAATAAAGTAGTCCTTATTTAGCAGTGGGTACTCAAAAGCTCCTAGTCTAGATCAATTGTCAGCAGCCTTTTCCAAGCTTGCCTGGGAAGTTGTTGGACCTCTGCTTATTGAAGCGATCAAGGACTTCTTTTGTACTAGTAGGCTGCCCAAGAAAATTGATGTGACAATCATTAATCTTAGTCTAAAGGTCCACTATAATTATGCAACAATCATTATTTATTGAAGTGCTTAAGGACTTTGTAATGTGTTTTACAAAGTCATTTTTAAGGTTACAGAAAATAAAATCAAATTTGTCTTTCCTTAGCTTGTCAACAAATGTCAAACCTCTTCGGTTATGGGGAGGCAAGTTGTGGCTAATATCTTTCTTGAACAAAGGTCTTTCGAGATGTAGTCTGAAGATGGATTTGGGGAAAAAAAGCCTTTTTACTTTAATGAGTGGGACTTCATTGTTGCCACCCTTGGACAGATGAAATCTTTTACTCCACTTGTTAGACGGGTCTAGCCATATATCACCACCGCTTCATTTTCTACTCATAAAATGAACATGCTGGTAAATTTGGTGACTATGCAAGGACTTTGCCTTGCTAATGCTAGAAGTCCCAGCGTGAACAAGGATGAACACTTCTTCAACTTCATAATAGGACTATAATCATTAGCAAGGGTGGAGATCAAGAAATATGGGATTACGATGATGAGTGACGGAATCATTAATAAACTTCAAGCTAGCAAAGGAACATCACGAGGATGGTTAGGGCAAAGGAGCGAGAGACACATCCACACTGTTATGGCACGAGCCCTCCAAGTGTTTCGTAGATCACCTCGTTGAGGTAGGGCAGAGTTGAGATTGAGACACGGGAAAGGATAAGACTCAGAGAAGGATGGTAGAGCCCAGGGCAGTGTTGGATGCTTCTTATGCTAGAGATTATGCTCTGTGAAAGAGGGCCTTCAATAGGAAAAGTTGAATGACATCTAGAAAGTTAATGAGGATCTTAAAAAGAATAAGCCACATCCAGTTGGGGCAACATAACACGCCTGCATAATCTAGTCAGTGCCGAAGGAGCAACAAGGTCATGGGCTAATGTACGTAGACATTGACATCAAGAAGAAACCCACGATGGCAACGTTGGATACAAGAATCACACACAACTTCATGACCATGGATTTGTGTTGAAGTATAAGATTGACTTTGTTATTAAAATAGATAAGATAAAAACAGTGAACTCTAGCCGCATCCTGATCCGAAGAGTTGTGCGTAGTGTACCCATGAATATTGGCAGCATGTAGAAGATGTTGGACTTATAGTGGCAGGCCTAAATGACTACCCATTTATCCTAGGTATGGAGTTCCTCCACATGCAAAGGGTGCAGTGTTGCCATGGGATAAGTGCATGCCAAGAGTGTACTTCTGTAGAACATTGACGTTGTTCAGCTACTCCAAGGAGAGTTGGCATTAGAGAAGGCTTGCTTGAGGGAGGGAGATAGACCAGAATAGGATCCAAGTTCAAGACGAGCAGCAGTCAACTAAAGCTGCAGGATCGTGATGCCTTTTCACCATGAGGTCAATTAATATTTTTTAAAGTTTAATTTAGCAAAGTAATAAAGGTCACAATCCCTTCTCCTCAAAATTCATAGGAAGCACTCAACTTGATGATGCCTCCATGCAAACTGCATGATAAGTGGAAAATAAATAGTCCGCTTCTAAAGGTGCCTTAAGCCACCATTTAAACCATGCTAAATAAAAAGGAAGCAGGCAGAGGCACGACAACAATAACCCCAACGTATATTTCTCATGGGCATTTAATCTAAATGCCTATTGCCACAAACATAGATTCCAGTATCACTCTCATGATGTTGCTCTTCTCACAACCATGTCATTTTGCCATTAAATTGGCGTCCTTTCATTCAACACTAAGTTGTCTTATAACATTGATAATTGTAAAGAAAGTGAAGTGTCAGAAAGACTCATCAGGACAATTGACCACACATAAGCAAAAGGAAAACTATAACCGTAACAAATACTATGCAGCGCTTGCAAACCTCATGTGCTGGAACACACCAAAAAACTGTCATCTTGTAGTATACGAGAACTAACATTGGCACTCACACAAAAAGAGCATCCCATAACCACTCCGTTATTGCGGGCAGGCCTTCGCGACTCAAATGTCCTCAGGACCATTGATTTCCTGGACAAGAACTACCAGGTCAGCCGAGTAGAAATATATTTCTGGAAAAAAAAAACAAGCAAAAAAAAAAAAAAAAGAGGATTGATGAAGTGGACCTAAGCCTTATACCTTATTCTGAATCTCTGCTCCATCTGGAATTTCCAACTTCAAGCCAGGTTTTGCAGCAATGGTAACTTTTCCCTTTGGAAAATACATGAATATGCAGTTATTGTAATGTCTAAAAACTTAAGCAGCAGCATAATTGCCCTTGTCCAATTACAGTGCTTGCTTTGACACTAGCATATTATGAAACAAGAATGATGTTTCAAAATAATAACTGAACTGCATCACTAAAGTAAGCTTTAACAAAGATCTACTGCATTCAAACATCTTGTGTATTCAAAAATTAGAGAAAACTAAGCAAATAATTTAAATGCAGACCCCCCCCAGGTTCCAGTAAGGCATCAGGCACAACATAATACGATGGACCATCCAGAAACTTCATTTGAAGATCAGGATTCAAAATTTAAATCATCAACTAACACCGTCATCAATCCAATAAAAGATAAAATCTATATAAGATACCTCCTAAGGAATTCCATTAATAGATAAAAGACAGAATATACAAGGACTAGATTTCCATAAGTCGGAAATGATATGATAAGTCTACTAAAATCAGGAAGCAGATACAAAGAAACAGCAATGTTTCTTTTCCAGTTGAAAATAATAACAAATAGAAGAGGCAACAAGCATAACCTCCTAAAGAAAATTAACAGAAGCAAAGACATTAAATTCAATACCTTGAGAGTAACTCCAGCACCAAACCATATATCACCAGTCACCTTCAAGCTATCAAGCTCAATGATACTAGGAATGGACTTGAAACGCTTCAAGAAGTCTCCAACCTGAAGATGGCAAAAGCAATTAGTCAGGCAGTAGAAAAGTTAAGATGACGTCAACTACGTATAAAAAAGAGCTCAAACACCACAGAAAGTGCCAACCTTTTTAAATTCTGGTCCCAATTCAATGGATGGATTTGCAGGATTAGCTCGAGCATTATTTCTTATGATGAAGCCTTCTCTCAAGGTATAAAGATCAGACTGTAGAGAGTAACAAAGTAATACACATGTTTCAAATAATACAAATCATAACAGGCAATGAATTGTGTCAAAAGTTTCAGATCTTAGCATAAACAATCTCAGGATTGCAATCAGAATTGAAAGGTGACCTGGACGAGCAGCAAATCTGAGGTTGCCTTCACTGGAAGGAATCGAGACCGTGGAACATTGATACCAATAGCATTATCAAAGAACTGGTTGCAGAATACAAAAAATAAAATAAAAACAAAAAAATTACAGTTTAAGGTAGGTCCCATTCAACATTAAAAATGAAACTAGTTACAAGAAGAAACAAGATGAGTACCTTAATTGCAGCACCAGCTGCTGTCTCAAGTTGAAGAACCTTGATCCCATCAACTTCCTGAAAGCATTATTCAAATGAATTCTTCTCTATTGGAATTACCATATCACTAAAAACAGTCTACATACCTTTGGGTTTGGAATTATTTCCATCTCAAGTGCATCAGCTTCTACAAGTCTTTTAATTGCCTTCAAGTTCACCCACCTGAAAATGTGTATTAGCCTATGACCAATTATCGCCATTAATTTTTAATCAAGAAGGCTAGCAAAAGAACACAACGTACAAGTTATTGGTATTAAAGATTTTGAACTTCTCAATCGACTTGAATTCATTAACCTGGTTAAACAATATAGTCTCATATCAGCCTCAACATTTCAACGTCCAACAATTGATGAGTAAACTTAGCTTCTAATATAGACAATGAGAGTATCACATTCTACACAGTCGAAAACACATGCATTTAAGGGGAAGAAAGGAATCAGGAAAAGAGATATTAAAGAGCCTCACATGTTCATCTGGGACCTGTGCGATTTCCAGGAGCTGCATCATGCAATTGAGAGATTAATTTCAGCAATGGTGTTCGTCATATGAAACAAAAGGAATGATGGGATCAGTTGCCAGGTGCAACAAATCCAAATTCATGAATCTTAACGTGAAACGAAGCTACATTTTTGCAACAAGAGCATAATTTTTTTAATCAATTCACATGGAAATCAATCGAGCAATTAATCAAGTAGATTTACCAAGAAATATCTTCTAAAGCAAACAAGAAAAGTATCCTGATCTAGTTCTATTTAAACAAGATTTAGTAAGCCATAAAGAAAAGCAAGAAGGATGGGAATATCTATTCTAATTGGCCAATAAAAATATAGCTTAATTTTAGTGTTTTCTTTTTGGGGGAATTGTATTACCCATACTTGAAATGATCTTATGCACCTGAGGATGTAATGTTTATAAAACACAGAAATTCATTGTGTTCTTTCCAATCACTGGCTCCTCTAATACATTTAAAAATCCATTGATTATTCCAATTACAGGTACTGGACTCTGTCATATGTGAGCGCTTGCAGGACTTTAACTAATTCCTTCAACGCCCGGACTTTTCTTCAGGAGGCCCCCAAGAGCCACTCCGCAAGGAACGCCATAGCTGGACGAGGACCGCCCGTTC
>JAOVVI020014785.1:0-11392 GCA_028571085.2 Nepenthes alata | reverse complement strand
ATAGTTGTTTAAATTATTGCTTTTAATTTTCATTTGACGTTCAAATCGTTGTTCCAATATAATTCCTTATGCTTATATTTAGTTCTGTTTATGCAACTTAAATTATGCTTCGTCCTTATTTTCAAATTTTATCTACAATGGCTCTATTAATGCAATTTCATACTTAATTTAGGTAGATAAGCTTGGAACTGGTGCTGATCTGCCGTATAGAATGGCTGTTCATCCTGATGGTGAAGGCCTTATTTGTTCATTGCCTAAAAGTTGCAGGTATTTGTTCTTGCTTTTTCTTTTTTGGCATCACCAACATGCTTAATTCTTCGATAAATAACTAGAGATGCTCACATCCTGTCAAAATTGACGACCGCGTGTGCATTTCCAGATGCACTGTGGTCTATAAATTCATTTTCTTTAAAGCCATGCCATTCTAAAGTGTATGAATGAGCTTCTACAGTCCTGTGATAGAATGCTAGAACTATGGCTCATATTTTATATCAATTCACCCCTCCTCCCCCCCCCCCCAAAAAAAAAGGGAATAAGACATTTGGAATTATAGATTTCACATGTATATTAGAATTTTCATTGCTCTCTATCAACAATCATTATATGATATCCCTTCATCTGCTTTGTTAACTTTGAGAATTTTTTTGAAGAATTCAGTTCATCCTGTACATGTCAATATGGAGAATATCAAAATGAATTTGCTAAACGAACATCATGTACCAAATAGATCTCAACACTTGCATGTGTTGAAAAAACCAAGCTCAAAGAGCTGGTGTGAAGCATTTATACTTTCTTGCGTGTTGCTTCTATGCCTATTCTTCCAATTTTCATATCTCGTATCTTAACTTCAACCACAATATATAATTGGAAAATATCATGAACCAAAATGTCAATTTTTTCAAAAAAACCTTGATTCCATGTATTCCAAGTCAATAGGTGGAGGAACAAATCTGGAGAGTTGTACATCTGCTAGGGTTATTTTCCCTTTGATTTTATAAGGGGACATTCTTATTACATGGTAAATGAAACTCTGCACCAATCCTAATGTTGACTGATCTTGTAATGGGGATCCTATCAGTGATTTAGAATAGTCATCCTATTACCTCTTCAATATTAGCGAATAAAATCAGACTGCGTGGTCCTTTTTTCCCTAGAATAGGCAGACATTGAATACCTGGAACATGCCTGTTCGTTTTCCTTTAAAAGACCAAATTCCCATCAGATCCCAATTGCAAACCTCTTATGGAGTCTTGACAGCCTTAAAACTTTCTGTCTTTAGATCCCTTTTGCTCCAAGTACCACCCCCCAAAAAAAGGAATTAGAATCCATCAAGTGTAGACAGAGAAATGATTTCCCGTCATGGTAAGAAATAAGAATAGAGTTGTCAGATAAGGAACTTCCAAGGATATTATAGAAGGGCTGTTTGTCTTTGGATTTTGTTAGATAGATTCTACACTGGTAATTGTATGTTTTCAATCTCTTTTAACTGGCTTCTCTTTCCTACTTATTGAAAGAAACTTGCCATACAAAATGGAACTCCTTACAACGGAGGAGCCAAAAAACCATTTTGCATGATCAACATCCTTTGAAGTTTGACGGGGCAGGGGTGGGGAACGGAAAACCTGTAGAGCTCCACATATACAATATTATACAAAATTTTCACCATATCCAACATGAATCTTCTTTCCCTTGAAGATTTTCCTATTTCTATATTTGTCATCTGATGATGAACTATATATTGCATCAGCATTTCCTTAGGCAATTTATGGTAAAATCTTGCATTATCTGAAATCGAAGGTGGTATATGGGCTGATTTGTGGGTTAGGTCACTGACAAACAGCAGAAAGTTTACTTTCACTTCTAAAAATATGTGGGAATATTTTTACATTTAATGTTGTACTTCTTACGTGTAGATGGTTCAAGTGGAACACAACTAAGAGTCATGAAAAACACAAGCTGGGTCTAACAATATCTGAAGAGGTGCTCACTGAGTTAGAGGATGTTGGACAACAGCTAGCAGTGACATTTAGTGACAATGGATCTTTACTTGCTGCTGGTGGCGAGGTAGATGCCTTACAACTCTTGTTAGAAGTTGTTTTTACTGCACATAGTTCAGGCAAACTGTACTCATACAAAAGAATTCTTTCATCCGTCTTGTCATGTCTCTCCCTCAGTCTTTAATGTAGTGGGGATGACTATCCTTTTGTTTTCCAGTTCACCATATTTTGGGTTCCTGAAGCAGTAATGTGGACGTTACCCTAAAAATAAGAAAAAGAGCTGGGAAATATGTGACATAATTATTCAAACTTCAATATTTGATAGAGAAATGCTTGTGTTTTTGGCATTGAAATGGCTATTTGTCCAAGATTTCTGAAATCTGAACTGAAGAGTCCACCTTCCTAGTGGCTGGCATGCAACTGTCATTTGAGTCCTATGGTATTATCTTAAACATATGAGATGAAATGATTATGTTGATAATTGAGTTTTAACTAGTGCTTCAATTTTATGTTGTGTAATTGTAGAGAACTGCACAGTTACATCCATAGTGAAGGCAGATCATATGTGGTGTAATTAAATATTGTTCGTTAGTCAGTTATTGTAAATAAATCCATTTCACTTTGCAGAGGATAGATCTAAATGATTGCCTCATGCTTCTTGATCAGGTTTTTTAATTGATTTTGGAATGTGGCTTTTGCTTTATGAGGTTGCTCCCATGCTATGTTGTGAAAGTTTTACTCCTTTTTAAAAAGGTTGTTATGTGGAATGCTGTATGGCACTAGACTTGCAGATAACTTTATGCATTATCTTATGGATTTCTACTTTTAATTGATAAGAAAGAAATATGTTCATGTAGTTGAGGAGGCTCACAAAGGGAGTAGCATCTTGTTTCTTCTCATAACAAGATACATCTAAAACAGTAGAAATAAGTTGTATGGAGTTGATTCAGCTGGGGTTGAAAACCGTTGTTTTAGATTCCGTCTCAATGAGAACTTTACAAAAAAGATTAGTTCTGATTTAATTTCACACCTGATTGGCTATGTCACCTAAGTGAGAAGTGGGAGATTAATTATTTTGTGTTTACTTTTATTCTTACTGAAGTGGATTTTTAAACTTCTATTACTACAAAATTAATATTGAGGTAAAAAATGTGTATCTGACTTGATTTTTCCTGGTCATTCATTTGGGAAATCAACATTGTTCTTGACAATGGACAAGCTATTGATGGATCTTTTTTTTCTCTTTTCTGTATTTGATCCATGAAATTCTGCAGATGACCACATTTTGCTTTTCTAGATTGCGGAGGAGGATTCAGCATTGATGATTGGATTTAATGGATTATTTTTCCTGTTTGTGACTCCTCTTTTTTGTTTTTAAAAAAATGATGATCAATAACTTTTTGTTGAAAAAACAACAGTGAAGGATTAGACTTTCCAAGTTTTACATTTTCCATGCTGTGGTTTAAATTAAGTAGGAAAAAAAGGAGTAGAATTTTATGTAGCACAGTTTGCAATATGATGGCCAAATTTCTTCTGCAGTACAGGATGGTAAGTTAAGGGTCTTCAAATGGCCCACCATGGAAATTATTCTTAATGAGGGGCAGTCTTATTCTGCTGTGAAGAATTTAGATTTCAGGTACATACGGCTAAATCATTACTCAAAACCGTCCCTTTTCCTTTATAATTTTCTGACAAGTTTTACTCAAAATTTTAAATGTGCTATACATATATTTATATTCTTGTCCAATTTTATTCTGCAGCGTAGATGGGAAATTTCTTGTCTCTGTGGGAAGTGGTGGCCCCTGCAGGGTGTGGGATGTGACCTCCTCAAAGGCTGTAGCTTTGTTGCAAAAGGAAAATGTGAGAACTTTTACAGCGGTGACCTGGCACTACCTTTCAATTTCTGTCGAAGTTAACAATTTTTTGTGGTTGTACTTTATACTTGCAAGTGCTTGAGTATATTATGGAGCATGTGGAGCCACTTGATTGGCTTAACAACTCAATTAGTGTAGGCCTCCTTCTGGGGGAAAATGTGAGATGACTTGACTGAGAATCTTCCATATGTCATGCTTCTATCTGGTTTCTGAGGATCTCTTTTTAATGAATAGACCTGATCACAATTTCAAATATATAATTCAAAGGGATCAAATAGGGAAATGGCACTATGAATTATAGAACTATAATGCAATATACAATCGAATTGAAAAAAAAAATGCTTCAGGCTCTCTTTCTTTTTTCTTTTGTGCAAATGACCTTCTGAATGCCTGTCAGGAACTAAGCAGATTTCTTTCCCCATCCAGGACGAGGTTTTTGGATTTTGTCGATTTTCTAGAGGCAGTGATGGGAATCAGGTTCTGTATACCACCTCTATGCAAGGTATGTGGACTGTAGGTGGAAATGTTTGTCAATAGGTGTCAGTATTGAGGTCCCTCAAATACCAATATTTCTCGATACTTCGACAATATTGTGATATGTTGTTGTAACGGTAAAATATTATTATATATTGTCCGATATTTTTCTATTAGCTTACAATTTTTAGAAAAAAATTTCTTCCAGTAATATTGTTTGATATGTGCGATGCCGATGTAATAGTGATCGACATAGATGCCAATATTTCATCCATGGTGTGGACATTAATTACTAACCTTCTACATTTCCGGAGGTAGTGCTCCCCCTACTGGACCTTTTGAGGTCAGTCCTTGCCTTGTTTTTCTTCAGGTGAAAGAGGAAGTATTGTGACGTGGAACACAAGTTCTTGGAACAGGATGGCATCTAAGCAAATCATCCGTGACCCGATTTCTGCCTTTAATGTCTCAGATGATGGAAAGCTCCTGGCAATGTAACTGCTATTCAGTAATACTTCGTTTTCAAAGAAATGACACTTCATTATCAGTTTTGTGGCTGTTTTTTATCTTAGGACCCAGATGTTCCGACTGTTTTGTGCTCTATGATTGTATGGGAAATGAAAATTCATAACCGAAATCTGCTATTTTACTGGAATCTGTCTTCTGTGCATCTTGTTACATTGAGCTTTGCTAAAATTTCACACCCCTGCCTTGAGCTATGACAAATTAAACTCAGGTACCTTGAGGTTTAAATGTTGTGTGAAAGGTGCGACAGAAACTAAGGGAGCTCGGAAAGGTTATTAATGTCCTCAGCTAAGTGACAGTTTTTTGATGAGAGACAGCATAAACCCTGTCATTTTGGATGATATACTACAAGGGAAATGACATTATCCAAATATTATGGTGTTTTTCTTCTCTTTTTTCTTTCTCTGCACATTTATTTCTGAACTCGACTTTTTAGTTCATAATAAACTAAGGGCTAATTTTGTTGTTATAAAAAATTTGTTATTTTACTTTGGGCCACATCAATTGCATTGGTGGAACCTAACAGAAAATGTTAAGATGGTGTAAAGAAATGTGTGTTGATGTGTAATTTTACCTAAGTTGAGAGTATCAGTGTGTAGTTTCCCCATTTTGGTTGGTGTCCCTGTGGAACACTTTTTGCTTACTTTAGTGGCTGCAGTAATTTCCTTTACTTTTGGTTCTTTGGCTGACTAAGAGCTTTAACTTCTCTATGGATTTGCAGAGGGACCATTCAAGGGGACATTCTAGTAATAAATTCAACAAATATGCGTGTTCAGATGACAGTAAAAAAGGCACACCTCGGCCTTGTTACTGCGTTAATGTTCTCAAGCAATTCAAGGTAAACATTGTAATTACTTTGGAGAATTTTTTTTCTTTTCATAAACATTTATTAAGTATCACAGACCTTTTTTAGAATTAGTGTTTAACGGTGTATGGTTGTGCAGGGCATTGGTCTCCGCTTCCTTGGATTCAAGCGCTAGAGTAACTATTATTCAGGCCAAGAATAAAAGTGGTACATGCTTCCTCCATCTTGATGGACAATTTCCTTTATTTTTGTAGGCTTTGAGTATCATATATTTTGATCTAAAAAGCATGGTTATTGACATGGGATACGGACACGTCACTGACATATTTTTTCTAAAAATAATGATACAATATGTTAGAAACATATTAATTAAAATTTGTAGTTTATTTATAGATATAATAGATAAATAAAACCATGTCAAATTAAATTTACAATAAAAATTCACAGTTTCTTATTTCCTTATCTACAAAAGAATTACAAGAAAAAGGAGTGGGCAAGTAGGCCAGTATAAAGAAGTCGTACTATAATATACTTTACAAAATGAAAAAAGGGACAAATAGAACTTGGGTTCTTAATTGATTCTAAATTATATAATGGCTCTAACTTTATTTAATTTATATTAAGAACCTGAGTTTTTCAGAACTTCCAGACAACTGGACATATTTGAGTAAAACAAAATTATAAATTATTCTGTCATGTGTCAAAGTCATGTCGGATACTGAAACACTAGACTAGGAGAAGTGGTGGTGCTTATTAGATTGTAACCTTCAGCCTAACTTTAAGGCCTAGTAATACATAAATAGCTGGTATGAACGCTGGTTCATGACTAAACTTCAAACATGCATAGGGAAGCTAGCTTATATTGTGAGTTCATTGGTATACCAGTTCAGCTTCAAAATCCTGATATGCGTTAGTTTCTATAACCATGGCCTTTTTTGATATGCTGAGGCAAGAATTAATCAAGGAGAAGTTTTTACCTTAGTTGTAAAGAGACATTCACATGGATGAAGATGTCATTATCAGCCATATCAGTTATTAGATATATCGAGTGCAAAAGTTTTTTAGCAAACTGGTACATGGTTGTAAATATCAGCCAATCGGAAAATACAAGTTGTATCGGCAAATATATTGCAATATATCATTGTTATGCCGACATATTCCGATTTTGTAGTAGTATCGGAAAATATCTAAATCGGACCTCATTACTTATATATATTGCTTGATATTTCACAGCATGTGTCTAGTTAACGAGCCAAGCTTGCTTGTTTCTTTTCTTTTTTTTTTTGTGCGGAGGGGTAAATTACGTTTTGCATCCAGTGAAAGCAAGGACCAAAAAAGGGGAAAGAATAGAAGGGAAGGTGTGGTGACCCAAATCCAATCCAGACTAGCCATGCAAAAAATATTAAATCAACCGAAATCATCAATTATCCATCATAAATTCAATTATCCATCAACATAAATGAATTCAAAATCATTATTTTATAAAAATCATTAGCCTATAAATGATCCTCATAAATGCATCAATCAATATAATATCCATAATAACAAATTACTCTATAAAAGATAATATCCCTATCCATAATATCAGGTTCTTGGAATTGCAGTCCCAATAAATATCCAACTACCAATAAACCAATAAAAGAAGTCTCAAATTTCTCTTCATGGAACTCTCAAACTTTGAGATTGTTTTTACTTGAAATCTTAATAGTAATGCATAATCTCTTCTAGTCAGACATCGACCTATCTACTCTAGAACTAAAAAAAATAGAAGAGCGAGTTGAATACTCAACAAGTAAATAAAATCAATAATATAGGAGTGTAAGTATTCTCGGATTATAACATCAGATGAATAAAATTAATAATAACATGCAATATACAAACCATTATTCGAGACTCAATAACATGTATCCACGACCCAAAAGCCATTTTAATTACTGGACATCAGGAATGCAATAGGGATTCCACTAAATCTGTTCATAAACTCAATACGATGTCACTACTGTACAAGATAACAATAATATTTATTGTAAATAATAATAATCTTTATGGATCTTATTTTGCCATAACAAATCAAAGGCCGCATATTTATACCCCAAATGGCTGGGTAAGTATTATAAGATTACCCTATATCCATGATATCTTCATTATCCATACAATTCCCCCAGAGACTATACTCGTATCATACTCATATCATCTATGATATTCCTTGCCACTTATATCATTGATATTATCTCCTATAATGGTCACTAGGTTATAAACGTACCTCCTTAAGATTAACGACCTTGATCTCCGGAATGGAATATATATCGAAAAAATATAGACTACTTTAAAGTCTCATGAATTCCAGTTATCCGGATACCATAAAATTTTTATACTCTCATTTACTTATCTATAGAATACTAATAAAATATACACTCACGATCAAAACCATTGCAAAGAATCGTTTATCATGAGAATATAAGAAAAATCCAAGGAAAGTCTTGAATATTCAACTGACGTTTTTGACATCTTATTCGATATTTATCAGCTCTTCTAGTATACCAAATTTTATTTCTAAGGTCGTAATATACCTTTCATTTCACTACTACTAAACAAAAATTATGATTATCAATTTTATTCAATCTTCCTAACTAATTACGCGAGGGTTTAATAGGAATAATATAGTACCCTTAATATAAAATCAAATAACAAAAAAAAAATAAAAAAAAAAAAAAATATATATATATATGTATATATGTATATATCTATATATGATAAAATGATTGCCAAAACTGAAATTTGATGTTTCCACACTAACCAATTTATGATGATAAAAACCGTGGCCACGAAACTATCTTCCTGAACAAATCTATTGGTCACGGTTGTGATACCCGAAAGAATTATACTTCACTGCCTCAATAAAATAATGCAGCACTGAATATACCAAGTCTTCAACCAATTTACTAAAAATCCAATTTTCTTACCATATACCCATAATATAGGAATAAATTTGCAAAATCTTAACATCTAACACAAAGGAAAAATTACACAAGTGAGATTTGAAATTGTTTTTCACCATGAACAATGCACTCCTCATGCGACCTTAGCAGTTTCCCCACTATGAACAGTGGTTGCCTTCCTCACCTGAGATGAAGTTCCTCATGCAGGAACAACTTCTTTTCCCGCTCTTCGTACCCTTCATCCCCACTTTGTTTAATTTGGCCAAGTTTTCAATTCTCCTCATTTAACATGCAAACAACTAATTCCCAACATGATTGAAGCAAGGAATCACACAACACCACGATCCCGTAGCATCCATGGGTTTCTATTTCTTCTCGGTTTGGCACCTCCCCTGTTTTCTTCCAATTTTTTTCCTCGACCAAAATCCATGCAATTTGCCTACAATCATTCTAACATGTATAACAACCGCTGAAATTATCATGATTCATATACCCTGATTTCATGCCTTTAATCAATGTACACGGTTCCCTTTTCAAGCCAATGCCCTGTGTTCCCCAACTTTTCACTTTTACAAAAATACAACCTGATTCTCACAAATCACGATATGAAAGCATACAAATTAACATCAACAAAAAGAAATATGGATATTTGCAACAAAATAAGAAATGATTTACTTACCTCAATTTCATGTTTTTCTTCTGACAGCGGCATTAATGGCGGTTCGGCGCTTTCCTTCGGCTTGCTCCCCTTTTCCTTCTTCAATCCATTGTGTTCCTTAAATAGTAGAGGAAATTCACAGCTAGGTTTTATTTGTTTCCATATGGGTGCCAAATCCTTCACTCATCGCGGCTGCAGAAATCGCGCCGATCCTCTCTCTCTTCTCCTTTTCTCTTCCTTTCTTTCTTTGTTTTCCGTTGCTTTTCGTTGTTATTGTTATTGTTGTTGTTCTTGTTATTATTTATTTTATTATTTGTTTGTTTGTCTGTTATTATATTTTTAGTTAACGAATACTGAAATGTTAAAATCCACCTACTCTAAATATATAAGTATTCCTTTAATTAGTTGGGTCCATAATTAAGTTAAATCAACCTAATCCACTAATTAATCTAAATTCAAATTAATGGCCCAAATATTTAAGCCCAATCTATCAATCTAGATACTCCAAACTCATTAGGTCTAAATACTAAATATTTACTTGTTTTCCAAACAATCGATATGCTATTTAACTTTATCAATTTATTATAGAAAATTTGTTTCCAAATAGATGTCATAATTTCATCCCAGAAATGAGCCTTACAACTAAAGTTTCTTGTACATGGCTCACTAAGTAATTCAACCCCAAATTTTAAGGCCAACTACAAAATTTTAAGCCTAAAATGGTTACCAATACACAATAATATATTTTTCGTTATTTAATTGTTACTAAAAATAGTCAAATAATTATCCCAACTAATCATCTAATCATTTTCATAAAATAATAAAATAAAATTTATCCATGATGTTATAACATCTGGTGATTTATTTTCATAAAATAATGAAACCAGAAACATATGGGATGTTACATAATGTCCAGATCTACTGTTTGCATTTTTGCTATTGACTTCTTGGTATGTATCAGCATGTTTCTAATTTGCAGGGTTCAACTATTGGATCATTGTGATGATTGGGCTACTCGCGATTCTTGTATACTTGGCGAAGACTAGAGGACTAATCCCATAGAGCAACCGCCACGGTCTTCCTCCTCCTCTGCCGACATTTCAGAATGGTAAACAAAAGCTATCAAAGTATGGTTTCAACATAAAAAAAATGCACCAGTACACTCATACAAAGAATTTCAAATTTGTGAAAGAAATTGCTGCGCGTTGTGGGCTTGTTTTTTGCACCTTTAAGCAGAATTAATTTTTTTTTTTTTGGGGGGAGGCTTGACAATAAATCTGGGATATTCAGTTGGTTTAGTTGATGTGATCTAGCTGCTGTCTGTGAATGTTGTTTGTCTTTTCTCGTATAGTTTTTATGTGAGAACAAGCTACAAGATCACTCTTTGGACACATTTCGTATGATCAGATGACATGAAATTTTATCTATTTATCTATATCAACAGGCTTACTGACGAACAGATTGATGAATGATTATTGCAGGAGTGTCTCTTAAGGATGAGATATCCCTTAGCCACTATTTGACATACTCAGGTGTTATGGTGCTATCAATCCATATATTCTTAAATGAACATGTTCATTTAAATAGATAAATGAAATGTTATGTTATTGATAATATCTCCCAATGCACATCACTCTTTCCTAGGCATATCTGTGCTCTGCATATTGACTGCAAACAGTAAGATTATCTATTTTATATTCCCATTAATTCAATTTAAGCCCACATTTTCTTCTATTTTCAAATCTTCGTCTTAATTACCAGAGAGAATTGCTATCACCTGCAAGTGATGCTATCAATTTCCAACGGATGATTCAGTACTGCACAGACCACAAACTGATATTTCTAATAATTTTATTAGGATCTTTCTATTTATTTAATATTTATCATATTCCCAATAATTAAAATTTTATCACAATTTATTTACTATAATAAGTGTAATTAATTTTATTTCCCATGTACTCCAACTTTTGTATCTATCTAAAAAATAGGGAAGTGCGTTAAAAAAAAAGAGGAAAAAATGTTACCAAATATAACTAATTTAAACTGTCAAAATTATTAAAATAAAATTATTACCGATGAAATATTATAAAAAGACAAATAGAAAGGCGGTAACAATTCTGTAT
>JAOVVI020014784.1:0-11392 GCA_028571085.2 Nepenthes alata | reverse complement strand
TAGAGAATATAAAATTAGAATATGGTTAATTTTGTTTAATCTATATATAAAAAAAAAAAAAAAATGAGCAACTCAATATAAATAATAAATTTTTAATGTATAAAATTTAATATAATATAATTTTGTAAAATCTTATTTTAGGTATGCATATTTTTAGATAATATTTTTATTAAAATATTAATTTTTAAATTTTTATATAATAATTTTTTTATAATTTTATATATTAGGTTGTTTGGATTGGGCAGTGGTAGATTAACCATAATTCTATTTTTAATTATTTTTTTTTAAAATTAATTATATTATAATTATATATTATGTAATTGACAGATAATTTTAACATTAAAATTATAGTTTTTATATTATTTTTAGAAATTATAATGAGGCAACCTATATTATTTTTTTATTATAAAAAATAGAATATATAATTATAATTATAATTTAATTTGATACCAAATAATAGAATTAAAATTATGACTATAATTTATATTTTAATTTTAATTTTAAGTGCAACTAAATGGGACCTAAAAGATTTTTAATTGCATTTTTTTGGGGATGGTTTATTTTGAAAAATATTTCATGAAACTAAATAGTTTTTGATGTCTTTTTTATTTCATTTTTCCTGAAAATATCTCAAATATATTTTTTCAGAAAAAAAATACCCTCAGAATCCAATCGTTCAAAAAAAATAAATAGAAATTCATATGAGATATCAGATATTTTATTTCTAACAACTCGCCAGATCAAACTTTCAAAAAATGGATTTATTCTTAAAAATTCAACTAACATGCACAATTTATATTTTGTAAGTTGTTATATAATCATCTTTCAAAAATTTTTAAGATACTATGACGTTTTATTTATCTGTTTTTTTGTGTTTTATGTATTTATTGTTTTAACTCAGTAAATGTGATACCAGGTCGATCAAAATATTTTAAAAATGTTTTTAAAAAATATACTCAAAACAATTTTTAAAGAATTTGTGCTGGAAAAAACATGTGATTTCGCTGATTTTTGATGGGTTTGGTTGCAGGGATGCATGAGGGTGCGGAGATGCTTGAAGAAGGGGTGTGTGCAGTGCCTTTCAAGGCGTCAAACTGTGTCAGCTTCTGCGAGAAGTGCTACCACACCGACAAAGCCAACGGGCAGTGCAACGGCCCAAATTGTCTGTGCTTCCGTTTATGTGCTGATCAGCCTGGCCCAAATTGTCTGATCTAATCTTACAAAGTCCTGATGCACTACTCTTGATTTCATCGTTTCTGTCTTCCCTGAATTTGAGTAAGAATTTTGTTTCCAAATTTCCCTTCTTTGATGAGCAATTGAAAATAAGGGTTTTGATGTGTGCAGTGTCACCACCATCATTATCCCGCTAAATTGGTTATTATAGAGAGATTTCGATTGAAATACTTGACTACTTTGACAAAATTGGATCTGGGTAGCTGTTAATATCAGTTTTTACCAACTGAATGACAGGCACTGATACTGAAAACAAGTAGATTTATATTTTTTTATTGAACTTTTCTGCAATTTTTGGTACATTCCTCGCTCAAGGTTTTCGATGGCAAGCGGGTTGGTTAAATTCATTGTCAGGAAACCAAATGGACACCCTTTTCATTTGAATTCAATCCCGAAAACAACCTCATCACAGTATGTGTCTTCAAGAGCTAGAGACCCAACATTTGAGAAGTTCATGGACCATTACAAGAACCTGCTTAAAGTAGTTGCTATTCAAGACCTCATCCTTGCAAACCCTTCTAAAACCCCTCCTTCAGTTTCACTTGATTTCTTGTCAAGGCTCTCCCAGAGGCTGCATCTCAATCGAGGTGCTCCCTCGTTCCTCCGTAAATTTCCCCACATTTTTGACATTTTCTATGACCCTTCCAAGTCCATGCCCTTTTGCAAATTATCTGAAAGGGCTGTTGAAATTTCCCAACTTGAGGCTGCAGCAATTCGTAACTCGTTGCCGCTTGCCGTGGAACAAGTGGTTCGTATTCTATCTTTATCGGTAACAAAGTCATTGCCCTTGAGGGCATTTTTCAAAGTGTGGAGGGAGCTGGGTCTTCCTGATGATTTTGAAGAGTCAGTGATATACCAAAATCCTCACTTGTTTGTACTTTGTGATGGGAGTGAGCCCAATACACATACCTTGAAACTGGTTCCTAAATATCCTTGTGATCATTTCACGGCTGCAGTTGAGAATTGGCGGGTTACAGAATGTTGCAGGGAGGATTCAAAGCTTGACCGGGCTGAACTTCGATATAGCTTTAAACAAGGGTTTCCTCCGGGGATGAGGCTGACGAGGAATTTCAAGTCAAAGGTAAAGGAATGGCAGAGATTGCCATATGTTGGGCCGTATGAAGAGATTGGCGAAAAGAAGAAGTTAAAGATTGGATCAGTAGGGCTGGAGAAGCGAGCAGTTGGAATTGTTCATGAGTTCATGAGTTTAACTGTTGAGAAGATGGTGGAGGTGGAGAAGATAAGCCATTTCAGGAAATGGTTTGGGATTGATCTAAATATAAGGGATATGTTTTTGGATCACCCTGGGATATTTTATTTGTCTACCAAAGGGAAGAGGCACACAGTTTTTCTAAGGGAAGCTTATGAGAGGGGGCAGTTGACCAATCCAAATCCTGTTTATGATATTAGGAGGAAGCTTCTTGATTTAGTTATTTTGGGTCGCCATGGATTGTTACCCAGATCTTTTAATTCAGACCACAAGGATGTTGATCTACAATTAGAGGACAGCAAAGATAACAATGACAGTTCAATCTTGAAAAGCTTATCAATTGTAGGCACGGAAGGAAATCTCGATCTAAATAGCAAACAACAGATAAGGATTTACTGATGGAGTCATGGAGGCAATGGTGGCAGGCAGGGTTAGTCATGTGTTCATATTACTAGTCACAGTATGCTTCAGAACATTGCTGGATTCCAGTGAATGAACATGCTTCTGACTTAGTAATTTTAAAAAGTGTAATTATGCTAGTTGTGAATATGATTCTGTGTATGCTATGCAAATACATATTGTGCCGATGTTAGTCTCTATCTTCTTTTTCTTCTTCCCGTCTTTTTCCCCACATCTTCAGGCATCTGATCTGCCTGAACAATTTTAATCTTGAATCTAAAGAGCACATTTTACGTGGAGTTGTACAGGTTCAGCATATCAAATTGCATTTGTCAATGACTTAATATATCGTTGAACAACATTTATGGGGAATTTTATTTTTCCAAGGCATACTGTGAACAATGGCTTAATTTGTAAGATTGTGCATGGGCAGTCAGTTGATTCAATGTCATTATTCATTTGAAGATTAGTTTTATCTTAGATTTGTGAATTCTATAAGATAGTTTCTGTTGCAACTACTTTGCGTGGTTTGCACCTCGGGGTAAGCTGAAAGTTCTGATTTGCGTCATACCTACACCAAGTATTGCCAAAACAGAGGAAAGAAATTGAAAAGAGAGAGAGTGTGTGAGAAAGAATCTCTGGGTTACTTATCCGTGGACAACGAAGAACTGATGTTGTTGAACATGAAGCTGAGAGATGATGCCAAATGTCATATTTTATTCCTGTCTAACAAATATCTGTAGAGGAAAATGGTTATTAGCTTTGTTTCTGATAGAGCTTCTTTTCTTTTCTTTGATCGTCCATAGGTACACAAAAAACCTTCAACGAAGTGCAAATCAAGAATGTCCATCCTTGCTATCCTTTATTCTGAGTGATGAACTGGGTTTAGCCTGTGCTGGTGCAGCATGCAATTGGTGTGAAATAATTTGATGCTTTTTCTCTAATATTGGAACTCTGGGCAGAGTGCTGGTTGTGCATAATGATATTACGGTTGGCCTAGCAGTGATATCGGTCCTTTCAGTAGGCTATACTGCTATTTTACATGTGGATACTGTGACATTTACTTAGTGGTGAATATCAATATTGCCATTATGTGAGAGCATTTTTGTTTCTTGTTCATGGTTGCTGCAAAAATATTAATTGAATCCTGAGGGATCATGAACCCTGTCCAGAGCAGATAAAGCTCATTCTTTGCTAATGGTTTGTGATAGAGTTCATCCCGGTATCATACAAACCGAAAGAGTGTGCCTGATTACTCAGGCCAAAACTCTTGCCCGTGCCCATGCACAATTAAATCTTGCCTGGTGTTTCCGGGGTCATGCTCATTTTCTCTTTTCTTTAAAACAAGCATAAAATCACATAGAAATTTCTGCTCATTTTCAATTCAAAAGTTTTTTGAATGATTCTAAATTATATAAAGAATAGAAAAAATGTAGTTAAGAAAAAAAAGTTTAAAAAATCTAGCCGAGCAAGTCAATTTTTCTTTATGAATGTGTCTGGCCTGAAAATTTGATTACCCTAATAATTTGACCATATCAATCCTTGACCAAATCCCATGAAACTTGGGGCCGTTGGGCAGCCTGTTTCTTATGATCTCTTTTTTGTGAGTTCGGCCTTGGGATAAGCTTCCAGATTGTGAGACCTACCATTTAGCTGGCCTTCATTAGATTTGCCACAAGTTGTTGCGTGTGGCAGGTAACTTTTCCATTTCTTTTATTCTTTGAGATGAACTATTTGGTTATTGACCTGACTTGACATGGTTTGGTAACGTGAAGATGTCTATAGTAATGCTATATAGACACTCTAAGACACTGATTCTAATGTGGCATCCATACCGTCCATCTATTCGTATGTAGGTCCATTAGTGTAGATGAATAGAACCTCCATGTCTCTCGAGGGTTCTTTAAAATTTTTATCCACCTAGTACATATTCTACTGCCTTTGGCCTTAACCAAGCCACCGCTCCTGGTGTATTACGTCGTATGAACTGCTAAACTCTAAGCCCCCATTAGCTAACGTCGTTGCATCTTTCTTTTGCTGGATCTAATTGTAGTTGACAACATGTTCATTTCTTACCTTTCTGTTTATCTTGACATGCCAATTTGGCTGCATTAACTTATTTATACATGCCATTGTTTTTATTTCCCACCGTTCCTATCAATAAATATAGTGTAATTGCTCTTATAGCTGTATTAAACTCCTCTTTTTCCATCTATTTGGATCTAGGAAAATTTCTGGGGAAGCCTAATGTGTAAATTGCTACAGCTTGGAAAAATCTGGGGAATTTTCTTGGCCTTCTGTTTGCATTACTTCTCCTTGCAGAGATTTTGGACTAGTGCCTCCATACACTGAACGAAACAGTTTGAGAATTACATCTCTATCTTGTCAAGACTCTTCAACAGAAGAAGACGTCCTCTTTGAGACAGCTTTTACACATCAACCATTACCGAGAGCCTTGCATATGCAGTTCTTTCTGTTTTGGAGGTCAACTTACCAGTGCAAAGAGGGCTTGCTATCATGCTTCCAATGTTCGAAACAAACGGTTGGATTCCAATGATGAATTGGAAGCTGAGTGAAGTTCAACCAAACACGATTATGAATAATCCAGCTCTTATCCGTCAAAGTTGAATTCATGTTTCCGTTATTTTGCCATAAGAGGAGCTAACTGATTCCGAAACTCATAAACAGGGACCCTTTTCTAATGCATTCTGAACTTATAAGACAAGTCAAATTTGCCAAATGAAAAATCAATGAGCATGCAAACATATCTTAGGATCCAAAGTGAAAGAACCCCACTTCTTAGCAACAATGGAATCTTCTCAGTATCTTTCAGCAACATCTCCATGGGTTACTTGTGCAAACTCATCTACGGATTCAACCTTAGATAATTGCATTCCTTTGTTGGAATGTCCGTTGTCAGCAAACAAATTTACTCAGTCCTCCTTTGGACCAGCACCCGAATTCTTTCCCTTTCTTTCCTTCTGAGTACCTTGCTTTTGGGATTCCTCAGCTCTGCTGAACTGCTACATCAGCCGCCCGTGAATCCTTAGCTTACGTTTCACAATGCTCTTTTGTTTGAATTTGTAGGCAATGCAAGAGGAAAAATCCTCACTCAAACTGCTTCGGTGATCTTCATCTGAGTTGAATTTCATCCAGGAAAGGAGAACTGCATCATAGGGTTGGAATTCATCTGTAGATGCAGCATGGCTTTTATGCAATGACTTTCTCTCTTCTCTTCAAATGGTTTTTTATCCAAGTGAAACGACCCTTCAACTTTTAGGCCATTTGTGCCCTTGTTTAGTAGAGCCCTTGGGATTTGAATTGTTCAGAGGATGTTAAAGCCCCTCTTCCTAGGAGCACAACTAGTAGTAGTATGATTATTATTTTTTCACTCTAATACAACGCATAATCTTCTTTTTGGTGAGTATATAATGTTGAGATATGAGTCACTCTCGTTTGGGCTCATATCTTATTGGTAGGACGACAGATTTGGCCAAATATAGAAAAAGTATTGTTATATTCGCCGCTCGCAACGATGTGAGTTAAAGATAAAGAAAAAGGTTGGAGTGGTTACATTTTGTCTTCGAAGTGAAAATTTTCGGAGTAATGAAATTTGCCGGAGTAATTTTGCTGGCAAAGCTAGGCACGTGGACAAATTTAGCACGTGCCGAAAATCACTTACAAAACCCAGTGCAGGCAGCTGACTTTGCAGAGTAGGTAGTTGACTTTTCAAAATTTGTAATCGACTTTACAGAGTAGGTTAATTGTAAAGTTCAGGAAGACGACTTTGTATAGTAGGTGACAGGCTTTACAGTGCACACGACCGTCTTGCAAAGCAGGTACCGTTTAATGCATTTGTATATATATATGTATACATTATTGCGTTTTAAGTATGAAGAAGTAGAGAAATACAAGGAGTCGTCTTTTTGCTCTTGTTTTTTATTTTTCGAGAATTTTTGTAATTAGAATTTTATATAATTAATTTTTTTGTGGATTAAGTGTCCCGTAATTTTCTCTATCTTATTCAGAAGAGGGGCTCTACGTAAAAATACTGTGTCTTGGTTCTCTTTCTTTCTATTGTGTGTCATCGCTCTTTTCTCTCTATTTCTCATTCTTACCGGCGTTATTTTCCTCCAACATATAACAGAATAGTATTTGAGTTTTGGTAAATATACAGAAAGCTCGAGTTGATTCTTACGGGTAGTAACAATTAGACGCTATTTTCTTCTTTCTGGTGTATTTTATTAGAAAAGGATTTCGAAGAGTTTAAAGTGCTAGCAATTTGAAAGTAGTTGCTAGGGAATACGCTTTTATAACCGGCTAACCATGTTAAGTGGCAATTGAAATAACATTTTGGAATATCCTTTCATCAAATGGTATTAGATATGCTTTTAAGTTATTTTTTAAATATTTTTTTATAACAACATTATATCCATCCATTTAGATATATTAATAAACATATATAAAAGTAAATAAATAGATAAATATCGCATTACCTAATGATATTTTAAAATGATTAAATACTATTTTCAAATATTTTTCTAATATCCCCGGTCAGGAATTCCTGGAAGGCCCGAAAAATGTAGTAGAAAAGAAAGAGCAATATCCCAGAAAGCTTCATCAACATCTCTGAAGTGCAATATCACATAAGTTGGTTTTACAGACCTGAAAAATACCTTAAGGAATGTACAGTAACATTGATGATAATAGAAAGACCTTAAAATAAGTAGATATGTATCAGTTCACAAGCATCTGGATCAAGTTTAGGAGCCTAAGAAGTTGTCGACTTGGGTGTTTGTTGCCCTTGACAAAAACTTCATGCAAATGGGTGGATTGACACGAGCCAAGGCAAGCAGTGAACTGGGTAGAGTCCATATGCCATCCCCGCAAATCAACCCCGAGGCAACGGCAGGTCCAAATGCATCGGCCTCAGCCTTATTCATCTTGCTCCACACAAACAATATCAAGCTCCCGACACACATATCTATCGTAAAGTAGCCTCCGATATAGAACGGTATGGCCATTGCCATTGGGAGTGGGATGAACCTTGCCCATTTCTTTCCCACAGCATCTCTAATGCCATTGACAACCATGGATCCGGCAAAGAACACATAGCACAATGTGAGGCAGTGCTTTGGCAAAGCTGAGAATCCCTCCACCCCTAAGATTGCCATGTTTCGATACACAAGAGCATAGGGAGCTGGGTATTGTGAACCAGTTTCCCCAATATCAGTGAAGGCTTTGTAGAATAACCAGAAGACACACGGAGACACAACACAACCCATTGCAGTTCCTATAACTTGGCTCACGAACATGGACCGTGGTGAAGCCAGCGTCATGTAGCCCGTCTTGAAATCCTGCGTGAGGTCAGAAGCAGTCGAGACGATATTCATCATGACCCCACAAGCTGCTAGGCCTGCGAGGACCCCACCATGAGACGCCCCAGCCCAAGCTCCAATAGTGAAGATTGCCAACTTCCCGTAGGTAGAAGCCAACGACCAATCAGTAAGCCCACACCCATATGCATTGCAGAACGCGAGCACCGGTGCAATGATGTATATGACCACAATATGGTACCATTTGAGGGGGTGGAAAATGTGTGGAAGTGTTATAGTAGAGACAATTGCAATGGCCACGTACCCCGTAATTGCGACCCATGTTGGGATTCGGTCTTTGAGGAAAATCGAAGTTCTTCGTTGGTTGTCGTATGATAAAGATGGAGGGTTCTCGGAGATGGTGTGTCTATCAGTAGGAAGAATAGCACCTGAATCCTTGTTACGAAGGTTGCCATGCAGACCAATAAAGGTGTGGCCTAAGACTTTGATGAAGTTGTAGAGGCCATCCCCGAGGATCATTGCTATTGCTATAAAGATCTGTAAGAGCAAATCATTATTCCCATCATTTTTATGAATTAAACTGTGATTTTATTATAATAATTATTATTTTGGGGCGTATGAGTTGGAACGAAGTGGTTACCCTATATCCTTGCAGACCCTTAAGGCTGCTGGATGAGAGACTTGAGTCAAACCAATCACCCTTCCTATTTTCTATGAGAGGCCACATGATACCCCAAGATAAAATCGAACCGAGTAGCAAAGATATGTTAATTATGTAAGGGCATATCATTCCCACACCTACATAAGTTGCCGAGAAATCAAAGTAAAACCTGCATTTTCAACATGAAGAGAGAGCAAAACAAAGAGGTTAGCCACATGCAGGACTAGAATAAGTAAGAAGCTTATTTGATAATAGAAAAGTCATGTTAATATTGTACCCGGGGGGATATGGAGGGGTGCTTTTCATATACACACCTGTTTTCATAAGCTTTGAGACCGAAAGTTGGGAAATTTACGAAGCCACACCCATCCCCTGCTGTGAAAAACCACTGAAAAAATCCCCACAAGAAGCTGAAGGAGAAGAATTTGCCCAGTGCTCTCACTTGCTTCCTGGAATTAAGGGATGTTAATGAAGAAACGACAGTGAAACTGAACTGTCTGGCCTACGTTGTGAGGATAGTGAAAGGAGTGATTATGCAAAGCCTTACTTCGCCAATTTAGCACCGTGCGGAGTGTGGAAGCTGTTGATAAGGTGGGCAGTAGCCGTGCCGCTTGGATAAATGAGTTTGAAGTCGATGATCATTATCTGAACAATTTTATCAATGATGGATATGTGAGCGAGAATTGCTAGCTATAATCAACATGACAAAAAGATACTATCTATTCTTTCAAATGCATTAGGGCACATCTATTCACAACGATGAATCAGTCAACGGTACATAGAAGGAAAAATCAGAGAGAGCTATATAGGATAAAACTGATAGCATAAGAGTGACGACAGATATAACAAATATGCAATGCCTTAAATGTGCCTGCCTCAGAAACCAGCACCAAGCACCGCCTACTTAAGAAAAAAAGGTGCTTGCCATGCCTCATCATGGGATGGGATTCATCAGTTTTCAGGAACCCGAAAGTATGACTCACCAACAATAAAACCTCTGGGATTCTATTGCTGGTGAGTAGTTTCAGCAATACTGCAAATTGTCCTTTCTCTCTATAACATTTTTGATACGTGCAATTATGGAAATGCGCCCATGAGAATAATTATACCATTCGCCACAAACATCAAAGAAAAGTTACCTATAGCGATAGTCCATGCTTTCAAGTAGCAAGTATAATAATTGAGATAGGAGGGTTGGGGACGGGGGACAGATAAACATACCAAAAGCCAAGGAAAAAGAAAATGTACCTTTCGAAGTGGGACAACTGAAAAGAGACCAAGGAAGCTCACAACAAATAAAAATCCAATCATCCAATGCAATGATGGGTTCTTTATGTCCTGTGGATCATTTGCTGCGCTTGATTTTTTAGCAATTGTTTCGCTCATGCCAAAGAGGTAACTGCCAAAACCTCCTGTTGCACAAATTTAATGTTAAAAAATGTGTTGCCAATAAACAAACCAAAATCTAGTCCATTTTACGATCCTAGTATTTTATATAGACAAGCCTCCTATTAATATATCACCACTCATTAGCTTGTACATAACATCAAATCATCGATTGTGTTGAAGTAATCTCCGCTGACACAAACCGATGTAAAACTTATAAAATATAAAAGGAACAAAACCTTAATTCCCAAATAATTTCAATACCCAACTAGTGTGCACTTTAAACAAATGACAAGACAAGAAAAACCGTGATGTGTGTTGGGTACAGCTAAAATAGGGTTGACCCAACCTAGATAACTACAGGACCCACAAATTGTATGCTCGTTGAAGACCATTAAGCAACCAAGCTGCTCAATCCAGAACAAAAGTGAATCAAGAATCAATCCAAATACACAACTTGCTGACCGACCGAGCATCCAAATGGCTAGAAATACTAAAGATCGAGGATATTAATGGCCTAATAAAAGAATAGATCTGGTATCATATGTTAGGAATAATAGCGCAAGCAAGATAGAGAAATCGAGAGGAAACAACAACGACACACACAATAGGGAGGAAGAGAATCAAGACACACAGTATTTTTACGTGGAAACTCTCTTCTGAATAAAAGAGAGAAAAACCACGGGACATTTAGTCCACAAATCTTACTATGAAAAACCATGGATACACAAACCTTCGAAGAACAGATAACAAGAATAAGGCACAACTCCTTATTTTTTCCGTGTCACTTCTCTTCCACGCACTCTCCGCCATTCAGCACTCTGCATACACATATATAAAGGCATTAGGAGACCATCTACTCTGCAAAGCAGTTGTGTGCACTACAGAGCCTGCCACCTGCTCTGCAAAATCGCATTCCTACCGAGAGCAGTTGACTTGTTCTACAAAGTCAGCTACCAACTCTAAAAGTCAACTTTCTTTTCTACAAAGTTGTCTGCGCAGACTTTGCAGATGACCAATTTTTTCAGTCAAGCTGTCCTCAGCCATGAGCTAATGTTCTTGGCCTTCAGTGTCCTTGACCTTCACTTAGTGTCCTCAACCATCAGTTAGAATCTTCGGCCATCAGTCAGTGTCTTCGATTGTCAGTTAGAATCTTCGACCTTCAAT